>JAODAL010037291.1:0-40604 GCA_025379985.1 Phyllomedusa bahiana | reverse complement strand
AGCTGACCCCACTCCTGGAAAGCCAAAATAAATGGACGCTAAATTCTTTGGGGGCCTTCCGCTTTCTGGTCAAAATTCTCCCCCCAAGGGGATCTATTATTAAAGGGGGGAAAGCTCTTGGACGGACCCCCCCCAACCCCAACCAACCCACCAACCCGAAAACCCTTTGGGGGAAAAAACACATGGCCCGGATGCCCTGAAAAGACCCTTTTGAAATTTAAAAAAACCCCCTATTTCCATCGGGCGTTGGATAACCGGTCACTTAAACGTCGGACTCTTAGGGTTTTTTTTAAAAACTTTTCTTTATTTCTTTTCCCCTACTCGGGTTTTTTTTAATAATTCTGTTTTTACCTCTCTGCAGGAAATTACCTTCTTGTTTAATTCTCTACTGCAAAGTGTTTTGTATGAATGCTGTGTTTTCTGGCAGGTACTTTTTCAGGCAATATATACTTGAATGCTAACCTTTTCCCCCTAGAGCCTGGAGCTTTGGCAGCAAGTTCAAAAGCCAGATGGCTCTCTGCCATCTATAAAATATTCAGTTATCTGTAGAAAACAGAATTTTGATATGGAAACTTATGTTGCCAATATTCTCTGTCTTGATTAAATTATTTTAAACTTTCAAAATCCAATAAAATATGTTTAAAAAAAAAAAAGTTTAAAATCCCCCCTGCTGGAGTCCGTACACTGCTCATTGCTGCTCTATAATGCCCTCCATGTTTGGCTTTTTTAAGTAATTTTATTCCCCTCCTGCGGATCACACTACACTGCCAGTATGCTCTTTAAGCCTCCTGCTGCTGCTTCTAGTAAGGTTTTTTTCCCCCATGCGGGAGTCACGTACAGCTCAGTACTGCTCTATAATTTTCCCTCCTGTGCTGCTTCTGAAGTGTTATATCTCCCCAGGCGGGTCACGCTACCTGTCAGTTTGCTCTATAATGTCCTCCCTCCTGCACCTTCTAGTAAGTGTTATACCCCCCATGCTGGAGTCACGCTACATGCTCAGTATGCTCTATAATGTCCTCCAGCTGCTGTTTAGTAAGTTTATATCTCCTATTGGAGTCACAGCTACACTGCTCAGTACGCTCTATAAGTCCTCCATGCTGCTCTGCTTCAGTAAGTGTTTACCCTCCATGCGGGTCACAGCACATGCTCAGTCTGCTCTTAATGCCTCCAGCTGCCCCTTTCTAGTAATGTTAATCTCCCCCCATTTCTGGGTCACGCCACTCTCAGGCGGCTCTATAATGCCCTCCATGCTGCTGCTTTAGAAAAGTTTTTTAAATCTCCCCCCGTGCGGATCACAGTACATGCCGTACTGCCCTTAATGTCCTCCATGTGCTGCTGCTTCTAGTAACTTTATTCTCCCCCAGTGCTGGATCACGCTAACTGCTCAGTACGCTTTTAAATGTCCTCCATCTGCCTTCTAGTAAGTGTTATATCTCCCCCCAATGGAGCAAAGCTACACTGCTCAGGCGGCTCAAAAATTTCCCCCCATGCTGCTGCTTCTGAAATGTTATATTCCCCCATGCTGGAGTCACAGCTACCTGTCAGTATGCTCTATAACCTCCAGTGCTGCTGCTTCTAGAAACTGTTATATTCCCCCAGTGCGGGATCACGCTACACTGCTCAGTATGCTATAAGTCCCCCCTGCTGTGCTTCTAGTAAGTTTTTATATCTCCCCCATTGCGGAGTCAAGCTACACTGCTCAGTATGCATATAATGTCCCCATGCTGCTGCTTCTAGTAAGTTTTTAAAACCCCCCCAGGCGGGAACTCACAGTTTAACCGCTCATACTGCTCTATAATTCTTCCATGCTGCTGCTTTAGAAGTGTTAACTCCCCAGTGCTGGGTCACAGCTACACTGCTCGTACTGCTCATAAGTCCCCTTGCTGCTCTTTAGAAGTTTATATCCCCCCAGTGCTAAAAGTCACGTTTCACTGCTCAGTATGCTCATAATGTCCCCCATGTGCGCTTCTGTAAGGTTATATCTCCCCAGGGGCTGGATCACAGCTACACTCTCGGGGCGCTCTAAATTCCCCCCAGTGCTATGCTGCTTCTAGTAAGTGTTTATCTCCCCAGTGCGGGAGCACGCTACACTGCTCAGTACTGCTCATAATTCCTCCTTCTGCGCTTCATAATGTTATATCTCCCCCAGTGCTGGATCACGCTACACTGCTCATACTGCTCTATTTTTCCTCCTGCGCTGCTTCAGTAAGTGTTATTCTCCCCAGTGGGGGAGTCCGCAAACACTGCTCATGCTGCTCTATAATGTCCCCCTGCGCTGCTTCTAGAAAGTGTTTATCCCCCCGGGCTGGAGTCAAAGCTCACTGCCCAGTATGCTCAATAATGTCCTCCTGCTGCTGCTTCTGTAAGATTATATCTCCCCCATCTGGAGTCACGCTACACTTCAGTACGCTCAAAATGTCCTCCGCTGCTGTTTCTAGTAAGTTTTTATCCCCCCCAGGCTGGAGGCACAGCTAATGCCCAGTACGGGCCTATAATGTCCTCCATGCTGCTGCTTCGTAATTTTAAAACCCCCCCCAGTGGGGAAAAGTCCAGCTACACTGCTCATACTGCTCAAAATGTCCTCCATTTTGCTGCTCCCTCTATTAAAGTGTTATTTTCCCTCGGGCTGGAGTCACAGCTACATGTCGTACTGCCATGATATCTTCGATGAGCTGTTATGAGATTTTAGAGGGGAAAAAAGGGAAAAGGAAAAAAGCACCAAATGACGGTCATACAGGTTGTGTGTTTTTCCCCCTCATTTCTGGATCACAGCTCATTTCCCCCCTTACTATTGTCTAAAGTCCTCTATACTGCTGGGGGTTGTGAATTTTCCTTGGAGAGACCAAATTTTTTTGAAAAAGGTCTGGTCCATGAATTTTAACACTTGTTGAATAAATCAAGGTCTAATGTCCTTATCTAAAGAGGGGAGGGAGAGACACTGGGAAGGGTGCGGGGCTGAAAATTTGCGTTCTTACCTCACCTCAGTACTAGATACACAAGCACATATGGGGGTTTTTAGACGCAGAAAGGGCCCCAGTGTAGTTGGTGTGAGGGGAGTCATGGGAAGGCAGGGGAGGAAGGCGAAGAAATACAAAAGGGGTTCGGCTTTATAGTGGGGTTTTAACTCACCTCAGTACAAATACATTCTCCTTACTGCTGGTAATGTTCCAAAAGCTCTTGTGTGTGAGAGCTAGGGGAAAAGGGCAGGGGAGGAAGGCGAAAAATAACAATGGTTTGGCTGTAAAGGGAGTGTATTATCTCACCTCGATGCTCAACTGCTGTCTTATATCCTCCATAAAGCTGTTTGGGTGTGAAAGTCTATGACTAAAGGAGAGGCAGAAAGATACCCAGAGACGGTGCTATAAAGAGAAGAGGGAGAGACAGTGAGAGGCACAGAGATGGTAGTGGGTGTCTTATCACACCTAAATACTGGACTCACAGCTACACTCCCCTTTACTGTTTGTAATGTTTCTATACGCGCTTGTGTGTGAGTTCTATAAAAGGACCCAAAGATGGCAATGAATGTTAGTGTTTTCTTACTAGTGAGGACTCACAAAATACACTGCCCTTACTTTTTCTATTGTCTTCCATGCTGCAGCTTGTCTGTGAGAATCTATGGAGAAAGGAGGGGGAGAGGCGGGGAGAGAAACAAAGCAATGGTGGTGGCTCTATAGTCAGTCTTTTATCTTACCTAAATGCTGGGCTCACAGCTACGCTGCTCCTCACTGCTGTCTATTGTTCTCTATGCTGCTGCTTGTAAGAATTTCTTGCTTCCCCTCCCCTCTTCATAGACTTCTATGGGCAGCTGTAACCTAAGCTCTTTGTGGATATGGATTTCTGAGTAATTTTTCACGATCGGAGACGACTTCAATGTGATATGGAATGAATACTACTGTAATTTACTGCATAAGTGAAGGAATTGCTAGATATCAGTGAGAGAATAAAAATAAGAAGTTGATTTGAATTTGATTTTTCAGTGCAAACTCATTGTCCCCTGGTCTAAAAATTTTTACTAAGCAAAGTGCATAATAAAATAGCAGAACTTTCCAGGATCCAGTGATGCAGCTTTATGACCCCTCCCTCCCGCCCGGATAAGATCCCTGGTGTCACAACCAGGACTCACACCCCTTGGATTTTTACCACCCACCCCTGCCCCCCCCCCCACATGGACTTTCTCTACATACAACACCAATTCGTAACCTTTTATTGTGGGGGATCTTGACTTTATATTTCATGCTCCTGTACACTAGAGCTGCAGCATTCATTCTGTTGGCTACTGTTTTGTCTACCAGCTGCTGGTGCCGGTATATGGCAAACATCGCTGCGCGATTGTGGAGATGTATTACCGCCACACTTACAGGGGCCCAAACTCCCGAAGGAAATGTTTAGGACTTCCTCACAACGCTGCGCTTTGGATGTATGGAGTACAGGACGCGCCCACAGAGATCTGCAAATTCTGCCCATGTAATTGTACCGGCTGTGAACGTCCAAAAATGGTGATAGAAAAGGCAGCGGGCCCCCGTTTTGGGCGGAGTTATGATACACCGCCCCCGCTCTCTGAACAACACGGACAAGATGAGAGTCAGGGAGGGTTTTTCATGGGAACTCATGTGGCGACAGTCATACACATTCATAAAAACTTTGGGGGGCCAACGTCCACCCACCCTCATTGACTTGGCATTAGCAGGGGAGATACAAAGCTCCAAATCCACAGCTCAGACGTAGAAGTGACACAACAGAATACCAGCCTCCACCACCAGGGGGAGCACCAGCTATACACAGGAACAGACTGAAGGTCCTACAGCGAGCATGCCATCGTCTTACTCTGTGCAGGGGATTTGGAGCTCTGTACAAAAAAAATAAACCAGGTTTTTAAAGATAAGCACAAAATTATGTGGAGATTCATTTTAAGCCTTAATCCCCTTTTGATAAACAACGTCCCTTTTTTATAAAAGAAACAAAGATCCAAAAAACAGAAAGCCCACGGGTACTTTACATTATTTAAACCTGTACTTATCCTGATTTTACATCCTTTTTTTTCCCTCCAAGTTTGCGCTCACAAATTTCTGGGTTGCGTCCTGCCCCATACATTACTTACCCCTGTCTGATCTGGTTACATCTTTTTATCCCCCAGAGTGCACTCCTTTTTCTGCGGGTTGCAGTCATTTGTACATACATTACTTTTTCCTTTTTCTTTCCTGAGTTCTTCCTGTATTATCCTCCAGAGCTGCGCTCACTATTGGCTCGTGCAGCACTGTACTTTCTTTTCTTACCTGTACGATCCTGATTACTTTCCTGTATTACCTCCAGAGTTTGCACTAACTATTTGGGGTGCAATCACTGTACAACATTACTTATCCTGTACTTATCCGGGTTTTTCACCGGAAAATTATCCCCCAGGCTGCGCCCCTTTTCTGCTGGGCAGTCACTGTACATACATTATTTAAAATCCTGTACTGATCCTGAGTTACCCCTTGTATTACCCCTCCGAGCTGCACTCACAAATTCTGCTGGGCATTTACTGTCATACTTTTACTTATCCTGTACGATCCTGAGTTTACATCCTGTTTTTATCCTCCATCCCTGCGCTCATATTTGCGGTGAAAGTCACTGTACATACATTACTTTTTTTTTATGCCCTTTGGTTTTAAATTTCCTGTTTTTTATCCTCCAGAGCTGCGTTTCCTATTTGTTTTTTTGCAGCACTGTACAAAAAAAACATTATTTTTCCCCGGGTATTTTGACCCCGAGTTACATCCTGTTTTATCCCCAGAGTTTACACTCCTATTCTGCTGGTTGCAGTAAATGAAAAAAAATTAAAATTATCCTGTACTGATCCGGGTTTTTAACACCCTGTATTATCCTCCAGAGCGGGCGCTCACTATTCTGCTGGTGCATTCACTGTACATACATTCTTATCCTTTTTACTGACCCTTTTTTTACATCCTGTAAATCCCCCAGAGCTGCATTCACAATTCTGTGGGCAGTCACTGACTTACATTATTTATCCTGTACATCCGATTTAAAAAATTTTGTTTTTAACCCTTTCCAGAGTTGCACTCCTATTTGCTGGTGCAGTCCTTTTCTTTTTTTAAATTATCCTGTACAGACCTGAGTTACTTCCTGTATTATACCCCAAGACTGTGTCAAATTCTGCGGGTGCAGTCCCTGTACATACTTTTTTTTTTCCCTGTACTGACCCTGAGTTCCCATCCTGTTTTTCCTCCTAGCTGCACTCACTATTCTGCTGGTGAAAGTCCCTGTACATAATTACTTATCCTGTACGGGATCCTAAATTTTACATCCTCATTATCCTCCAAGTGCACTCACTATTCTCCCTGGTGCAGTCACTGTACATACTTTCTTTTTCCTGTACTGATCCGGGAGTTACTTCCTGTATTATCCTCCAGAGCTGCGCTCACTTTTCCCTGTGGTCCCATTTCACTGGTCATCCCTTTACTTATCCTTTACTTTTCCCCCGAGTTACAACCTGTTTTTTATCCTCCAGAGCTGCGTAAATTTTTTGTTTAGTGAATTTTCCACTGTGCATAGATTATTTATCCTTTACTTTTCCCTAAAGTTACATCCGGGTTTATCCCCCGGGACTGCACTCACTATTCTGCTGGGGGCAGCCCAATGTACTTAAATTACTTACCCTTTTCTGATCTGGTTACACCCGTATTATCCTCCAGGCGCGCTCCAAATTCTGCTGGTCAGTAACTGTTTAAAATTACATTACTTACCCGTACTAAACCCTGATTTACCCCCGTTTTATCCCCCATAGCGCACTCACTGTTTTTGCTGGTGCAGTCACTGTACATTTTTTATTTATCCTGTACTGATCCCGAGTTACTCCTGCATTATCCTCCAGAGCTGCACTCATATTTCTGGTGCATTTCCTTTTACATTTTTTCTTACCTTACTGATCCTCATTACATCCTGTATTATCCTCCAGAGTGCCCCTCACTTTTTTGCGGGTTGCATCACTTTTACATACATTCCCCCCTTTTTTTAGATCCTGATTTACCCCCTGAAATTATCCTCCGAGCTGCACTCACTTTTATGCTGGTGCGGGTCACTGACATATTTTTCTTACCCTGTACGGATCCGATTTTAAAACGCTGTATTACCCTCCAGAGTGCGCTCACTATTCTGCTTTTTCCCAGTCACTGTACTTACATTACTTACCCTGAACGATCCTGAGTTACACCTGTTTTTACCCCCCCCAGGGGCTGCACCCCACTATTTGCTGGTGCTTTTCACTGTAAAAACCCTTATTATCCTTTTACTGATCCTGAGTTACACCGGGTTATTTTCCCCCAAAGGCCTGCACTCACTATTCGGGGCTGGGGCAGTCACTGTACATACTTTTTCTTTTCCTTTTATGACCCTGGAGTTACACCCTTGTATTTTTCCCCCAGAGTGCACCACTATTCTGCGGTGCAGTCACGGAAAACTAAAATTTCTTTTTCCCTGTACTGTTTCCTGAGTTACTTTCCTTTTTATTACCCTAGTGCGCTTAAATATTCTGCTGGTGCAGTCACGTGTACTTTCATTACTTACCTGAAAGCCCTGAGTTACATCCTGTTTTATCCTCCAGAGCTGCACTCACTATTCTGTGGTCCCAGTCACTTTTCATAAAATTATTTATCCTTTTACTTTTCCTAGTTAAACCTGTATTACCCTCCGGGTGCTGCACTCACTATTCTGCTGGGGGCACCCACTGTAATACTTTACTTATCCTGTACTGACCCCGGGTTTTTACATCCTGAAATTATCCTCCAGAGTTTCCCGCTCCTATTTGTTTACAGGATAATTTAATGTATGTTCCTTGCTGCCCCAAGCAAATAGTGAGCGCAGCCTGGGGGATAAAACGGGATGTAACTCCGGATCAGTAAAGGTTTAAAAAAAGTATTTTACACAGTGACTGAACCAGAAAGAATAGTGAGTGCAGCTCTGGAGGATAATACGGGATGTAACTCAGGATCGGGACAGGATAAAAATTTGTATTTACTTGACTGAAACCAAGCAGAATAGTGAGCCGGGTTTCTGGAAAAAATACGGATGTAACTCAGGATCATACGGGAAAAGTAATGTATGTACAGTGATGCCCCAAAAGAAAGTGATTTGAAGTTGGGGGATAAACGGGAATTTTAACTCGGATCGTACAGGATAAGTAAGTATGTACAGGGGCTCCCAACAGCAAATAGTGACCCGCAGTTTGGAGGAAAATTTTACAGGATTTAAATCGGGATCAGTCGGGATGAGTAATGTATTTACACAGGGGACTGACCAGCAGAATTTAGGGGCTCCTGGAGGATAATACAGGATGTAACTATTTGATCTATGTACTCTGTGACCTGCTGGTTATGGAGTTTATCCTTTTGGTGATTTTTAAACTTTCACACCCACGGGGTTGGGGGCAGCAGATTTTGGACATGCAGGACTCAAAGCTGCAACAGGGGGAGGTGACTGGTAAAATTACCGGACAGCACCGGGGACCGTGGTGACAGAAGCCAGGACATGTCGGAGCAGCGCCCATGCATCGGTCGCAGCCGCACTCACACTGAAGCGCATGCCGGGGACGACCAATGGGAATTTTGGGGAAAATTTCCCAAAAATGGAAAAAAACAGGAGGAAAAATTGTAGCAAACGAAGAAAAAGTAACAATTTGTGTACGAAGGGACTAACAGGACTGCTGACAATGTACACTTATTTACTATTTTGCCTGGGCAAATTTAAACTCTATCATTCTCTACTATAAAACACTAAAACGAATTTTTTATTATGTACAACCTTAACCCATACACACATTTAAGAACCTGATTTTAACCCTCAGTTTAATATAAGGATTTCCTGTTAAGGGGTCCCACCAACTTTTAAAAAAAAAGGATTTTTTTCCTTTAAATAAGAGGGATATATTGAGTGTTGGAAACAGGTTCTTAAAAGTGTTAAAGGTTTAAAGATACATAATAAAAGTTACGTTTAGTTTTTGTAAAGAAAACGAAGAGTTTAAGTTTGCCATGGGGAAAAGTAAAAAATAGTGTTTAAATCATCTCGTTCTCTTCAATTCCCCTTTTTTTGGGGAATATTTGACAAAAAATCATAAGACGCCCTACTGGGGTTTCCAGTGCTCCCTTACCCTCATTAACCCTTTACAGACCCCTCACCGATCAGTTGGTCTCTCAGCTTCTAGTCCATTGTGTCACCAGATGCCCGGAGGCCTCACACACCACTCTGCATGCAGTGACCCCCCCACCCCCATGTCCCAAAACAATTTTACAAATCCATAAATGCGCCATCAAAGTCCGCAAAATGAAAAAGAAAGGGATAAACCTGCGTCCGCAGGGAGGAGGGATTTGGGGGGCCCCCCTTACTCACTTTCACCTTGCTGCCCAGACCCTCCGCGCTTTTTTCCCCTGGGCCCTTTTCCCCTTCCGTCCCGTTTCTCTGCGGACGTGTGCCAAGAACAACTTTCCCTTTTTACCAAAAAACGCACCAATCAAAGGGTAGAACTGAAATGAGAGCGAAGGCGCCGTCCACACGGGCAGGATCCTAATGAGAAGCTCAGAGAACATTTCAACACTAAGTAATGCAAGACACAGACGCAGCATAGACAGCAAGAACAGTGATACAAAGTACTACCAGCCTCGGGGGCTGCTTGGGGGGAACCAGGCTGCCACCCCCCCGGGACGGGCGGGGGGCCGCTCACCACCGGGGCGGGGAGGGGAAAGAGGCGGGCCGCTCACCCGGACGCGGGACCCTCACCCCCGGGAAAGGCGGGAGCCCTCCCTCCGGACGGGCGGGAGGCCGCTCACCTGCCGGGACGGGCGGGAGGCCGCTCACCTTCCGGGACGGGCGGGAGGCCGCTCACCTGCCGGGACGGGCGGGAGGCCGCTCACCTGCCGGGACGGGCGGGAGGCCGCTCACCTGCCGGGACGGGCGGGAGGCCGCTGAGCATACACTTGGGGGCGAGTCCTGCCCGGCCGGTAGATGACGTCGCTGCTCATTGTTTCACCTGAGTTGGGAGGAGCCGATCATCTCCGGGGAGGGTCCACACCTGAGCTGCCCCTGAAAATGACAGATCTCAGGCCCCCACTGGAAACACTGCAGCCTAGGTTCCCACTCTCAGGGCTGAGGAGGTGATAAGTATGTGCCCCCCTGCGCTATAAACCTCCGGCCACTTCCTGCCCCAATTGTAACATCAGCCCCAAAAGGCAAAACTGAAGAGCTGGCGATTTATCAGGTTATTACAGCTGCGGTGACCATCGATGCAGAGGACACAGGGTGGGTACAGGGTGGATACAGGGTGGGTACAGGGTGGATACAGGGTGGACACAGGGTGGATACAAGGTGGAAACAGGGTGGACACAGGGTGGACACAGGGTGGATACAGGGTGGACACAGGGTGGACACAGGGTGGGTACAGGGTGGATACAGGGTGGACACAGGGTGGGTACAGGGTGGGTACAGGGTGGATACAGGGTGGGTACAGGGTGGATACAGGGTGGACACAGGGTGGACACAGGGTGGATACAGGGTGGACACAGGGTGGGCACAGGGTGGGCACAGGGAGGACACAGGGTGGGTACAGTGTGGACACGGTGGGTACAGGGTGGACACAGGGTGGACACAGGGTGGACACAGGGTGGACACAGGGTGGACACAGGGTGGACACAGGGTGGACACAGGGTGGGTACAGGGTGGAAACAGGGTGCACCTCCATCCCCCTGAGAGATTCTATGTTACCAGATGAGACCAGATCCGATCATCCAGAACCTTGTGATCTTATCCAGCTCCTCGCTACAGATCGTTCACATCCTCATCTCCGGCCAGAGGGTTCTAGAGGTTCACCTGAAGTCTCATCATCTACCACCTCATCCTTTCACATCCTCACATATTTTAATCCTAATTGCACATCTTCTACAACCTCAACCCCCTCACCTCAAAAGTTCTAGAACCTCACCCTCTCGGCACAAGTTCTAGAACCTCACCCTCTCATCACATGTTCTAGAACCTCACCATCTCTGCGCAGGTTCTAGAACCTCACCCTCTCCTCACAAGTTCTAGAACCTCACCCTCTCTGCACATGTTCTAGAGCCCCACCCTCCCCTCCCATGTTCTAGATCACAATTGCTACACATGTTCTAGAACCTCACATGTTCTAGAGCCCCACCCTCTCCTCACATGTTCTAGAGCCCCACCCTCTCCTCACATGTTCTAGAGCCCCACCCTTTTCGCACATGTTCTAGATACCCCCACCCTCGCCTCACATGTTCTAGAACCCCACCCTCTCCGCACATGTTCTAGAACCCCCCCACCCTCGCCGCACATGTTCTAGAACCCCCACCCTCGCTGCACATGTTCTAGAACCCCCCATCCTCTCTGCACATGTTCTAGAACCCCCACCCTCTCTGCACATGTTCTAGAACCCCACCCGCTCTGCACATGTTCTAGAGCCTCACCCTCTCCTCACATGTTCTAGAACCTCACCCTCTCTGCACATGTTCTAGAGCCCCACCCTCTCCTCACATGTTCTAGAACCTCGCCATCTTCTATCTGCATCATCTTTTCTAGGATCAACCTAATTACACATCTTCTACAACCTCACGTGTTCCAGGACCTCACCATCTCATCCAGCATCTTCTATCCACAACACTCTTGCGATCTCCTACCATGTCTTTTAGAGCCTCATCATCTCACATCTCTAGAACTAGAGGCCTCTTCCCTTAGGTATTCTGTAACCTCAGAATTTCACTTCATGTGTTCCAGAACCTCACCATCTCACCCCATGTGTTCTAGAACCTCCCCAATTCACCCCATGTCTGGTTTAATTGTTCATTATATCAGTCCATCTCTTCTATGTCACCCTCCAAAATTAATATAATCTTCACAAGTTGTCTACCCTGAAGTCTTCTAGAACCTTATGTTGCTCTATAACTTCTTTTCATCTTCCATAACCTCACCATTGGGACACATCTTCTTAACCCAATCATTTCACCACCAAGACTTCTAGAGCTTTCGTCATCTCATCCATAACCATCTAGATCTCCACCATTTCTCCTCATCATCTCAGCCCGGATCCTCATGATTTATCTCTACGAGTTCTAGCTCTTCATGATCTTTCCTATGTGTTATAAATGCTCAAATCTCATATGTTCTAGATCCTCATCAACCTCCCCCATCTCATCCATCGTCTTCTTATGATCTAGTCCTTCTGGTTCTAGATCACCTGGCCGCCATAATCTGTATCATTACATTACCAATGCCCTCGCCTCAGCTACCCTACACTGCTCCATCATCCACCCCACCTCTCCTTGAGGCCTCGTCTGTTCTGGATCTCAGCCGGACAATACACGGGGCCCGGTTCATTAGTGTGGACGGATCTGGGAGCCGGTTCTGGAGATCAGTTAGTGCGAACACCATGTTGATCTATCGGATCCATAGACACGTAGGATTTTAGTGTTACACCTTCAGGTCCCAGCGAATCAGGAACGTGTGAGAGGGTGACGGATCCCGGTGGTATCATGACTACAACGTGGTGTTAGCGATCAGGGGGTGACGGATCCCAGTGGTATCATGACTACAACGTGGTGTTAGGATTTCATGCACAGATGTAGATGGCGTCCTGCATTATCTAGAACAGGGGGGGGGGGTCACACGGATTTTCACTGAGGGCCACATCAGTATTATGATTCCCCTTGAAGGGTGATTGCAGGGGGGCAGGTTAGGGCTGTCAGAGCTGGTGCTACGAATCCAAGATGGCGGCCGCTCCCTGTGCCGGCGTCATCGCCTCTGCCAAGCGCTGGCTGTGTCCTCCAGGGAAGGTGACGAGCCGCTTCTTCTGTGGCCAGACCTTGTCCGTTCCTGCTTTACTGGGTCTAAGGCTTTTGATGGCCACATGAAATAACGCGAGGGCCACATGTGGTCTTCAACGTCCAGTCTTAAAGGGGACCTCCAGGATCATACACATAAGGTCAGGCATCTGAGAGAATGGACTGTGCATTGTTTGAAGGTCTGGTGACGCAATATTGACCCTTTGAGGAGGTGTCTGTGCTCCTCTTGAATATTGAGAGGTGTGTGAGGGGGGAGGGTGGGTTACATACTCCTGGACAGGCCCCTCAGGAACACGAATACAAGATGTGGGGTAACCTGAATCTACGACCCAGAGCATCCCAGAGTCATGGGCAGCTATCGAGTCTAGAGGCTGCAGGTGGCCCTAGTGCTATACATGTCCTGTGATTGCTGGGGGCCCCGGTGCTGGCGTCACATTGGGGCTCCTCATTTTTCCCTCAGAAACTCCTATTGGTGCATTTAAAAGGATGTTCCCAGCATGCACTGTGATAGGATATGACATCAAAGTCTGATTGTTGTGGGGCCCCTGAATGTGTTTGCTCAGAATGAAGATCTGGTCAGGCTTGTACACGACTCTCCATTCTGTTCTATAGGAGGTCAGAGTACCCGCTACATAAGGAATCAGTGCTCCGCGGGGGCGAGGGCAGGGCTTTATCATCATCAACCCTTTACAGGCCACACCCCACTCACCTGTACGGGGAACTCCCATAGAGGAGAATGGAGAACACAGCCCTCCCCTGTACTGGGAACTCCCATAGAACAGAATGGAAAACACAGCGCTCCCCTGTACTAGGAACTCCCATAGAACAGAATGGAGAGCACAGCTCTCCCCTGTACAGGGAACTCCCATAGAACATAATGGAGAACACAGCGCTCCCCAGTACAGGGAACGCCTATAGAACAGAATGGAGAACACTGCGCTCCCCGGTACTGGGAACTCCCATAGAACAGAATGGAGAGTTGTGCGCTCTGTTCTGAGCTGACGCGTTTCGGCCTGGTACCTACACCCATGAAACTTTGATAGCATATCCTATCCTTACACCATCAAAGTGCATGTTGGGAACACCCTCATAATAAACTATTGTTTTATAACCAGAAATGTCACAAATTAAAAATAATAATAATAATAAAAAAAAAACAAAATAAAAAAAAAACAAAAAAAGCGCTGGTGCCGGGTGACACGTGCCGATCCTGGTGAAAATTTATTTTACATATTTAAAATAGTACATTTAAAATTATTAGTTACAATACAGGTACAATGATGGACATTGTGACTAGCATTATATTGCACGATCTGACGGCATCAAGAGGACGCAGGATCCTTTTTTTTTTCTCTCTTTTTGTCTTTTTTTAAATAGTGCAAAATACTTTATACAGGAATGTACTGGGGGAGGGGGGGGGGGCGCAAAACAAAATATCTTACAGGTTTTACCGGGAACAAATATATATTAAAATAAAACAGAAAATAAAAGTCCAAAGAAAAACCGACGGCTGTACATAGAAATTGCCACAGACAACAGAATAAATCTCCTCGGGAGGAGCCTGGCTCAGTCCGACAGTTCTATCAGCAATTTACAGGTAACATGGCACATAGTCCGGTCCGGGGTCCGCGCTCTGCACCGGCGGGAGGAGGAGGAGGAGGCGTCTATACACGACTCAGCTTTTACCGTTTCTGTACAATTATTAACAAAAAAATAAAATAATAAACCAAAATAAAAAGCGTCCCCCGAGGCGCCGGCCGCGCCCCGGCAAAACATTCAACTCTTCTTCCAAACGCTGTGAAAAAAACCAGCAGAAATTCCCTATAATCCACACACCGCGCCCGGCCAGCACTTACTTGATGCCTCTGTCGTTACTGTCAGCAGAAGGTGTAGTAATTTGCCCCAAAATGGAGCCAGGGATCCAGCCTTCGGCTGCCGGCGACTGCTCGTTGGACGGCCGGTAGACCAGGAACATGTTCTGCTGGTTGATGGCCAGGACTTGGACAATTTCCCCTTGGTAGACGCAGATTTCGTTCTCCTTCAGTGCATAGTAATCTTTGATCACGGCCATGGACGAGGTCCCATTGCATCCGGCCAGATCGTTCTGCAGGGGCGGGGTCAGAGGAGAAGGGGAGGGGTTAATCTTGAGGGAGTGTCAGGGGTAAATTCCCATCATGCCCCATAAAAGACCATTAACAATTCATACAATCTACAGGGTAACATGTTAGCAATGGGGTGAATGCACACAGGAAAATCTGCAACAGATTACAGCAGCAGCCAGCCGGCTCATTCTGCAGGGGCGGGGTCAGAAGAGAAGGGGAGGGGTTAATCTTGAGGGAGTGTCAGGAGTAAATTCCCATCATGCCCCATAAGAGACCATTAACAATTCATACAATCTACAGGGTAACATGTTAGCAATGGGGTGAATGCACACAGGAAAATCTGCAACAGATTACAGCAGCAGCCAGCCGGCTCATTCTGCAGGGGCGGGGTCAGAGGAGAAGGGGAGGGGTTAATCTTGAGGGAGTGTCAGGAGTAAATTCCCACCATGCCCCATAAGAGACGACTTACAATTCATACAATCTACACGGTAACATATTAGCAATGGGGTGAATGCACACAGAAAAATCTGCAACACATTACAGTAGCAGCCAGCGGTCTCGTTCTGCGGGGGCGGGATCAGAAGAGAGAGGGAGGGGTTAATCTTGAGGGAGTGTCATAAGTAAATTCCCGTCATGCCCCATAAGAAACCGTTTACAATTCATATAATCTACAAGGTAACCAGGGACGTAGCTATAGGGGGTTCAAAGGTAGTAGTCGCTACAGGGCCCTGCAGCATGAGGGGGCCCAAAAGCCGTCCTGCCCCATAGGAAGACACCAGGTTTATAATTAGCACATAATGGTTGGGGTGGGGGGGGGGGCCTGATTTAACTTTTTGAATTGGAGCTCAAGAGTTTCAAGTTACGCCTCTGACGGTAACATATCAGACGATTGTTCAGCAATGGGGTGAATCCACACAGGAAAATCTGCAACACATTACAGTAGCAGCCAGCCGGCTCGTTCTGCAGGGGCGGGGTCAAAAGACAAGGGGAGGGGTTAATCTTGAGGGAGTGTCATGAGTAAATTCCCATCATCGGCACATAAGGGACAATTTGCAATTCCCATAATCTACACGTTAACATATTATACAATTGTGCAACAATGTATCAATAGGGTGAAAGTACAAAGCAAAATCTGCAACAGATTCACGTAGCAGTTCTGGAGCTGCCCCATTGCACCCCACTAGCTTGCTCCACAGGGGTGGGGTCAAAAGAGAAGGGGAGGGGTTAATCATGGTACAGAAGAAGGGCAATGTTCTCCTTCAGGGAGGTAAATTGTTATTATTCCCTGAATAATGATTATGATCTACACAATCCAATATAGTACAACCGTGCAACAATGCAGCAACGGGGTGAACGAACACGGGGCAGAGTGATAACCTGCAGCAGATTACAGTAGCAGCCATGGAGGTGGTCCGTTCTGCGGGGGCGGGATCAGAACAGCAGGGGAGGGGTTAGCGATTTTCAAATTTGCACCAAAATCTACCCAATAAGTTGCAGATTTTTAAACATTTATAAAATTTCCAGCAAATCTGCCCCTTGTCCATTAACCCTAAAAGTGTCGGGTCATGAACAGGACTCGCCCAACACACTGACCCCAGGGAGATAAGCGGCGCTGGGCACGTCTGGCGCCCACTTCTCAATGAAATGCTCAGCGGAGATGGCCGCCATGTTTGAGGAGGGGTTGGAGACGGGGTGAGGGGCTTGCCTGTTGGACGCCATCAGATCTCCGCAGGCAATGGATATCGCCCTCCCCTCCCCCACCCGGAGTTTATAACAGGCATGGAGGGTAATAGCTCACCTGGCTGGGGTCGTACTTGTCAGCCGGCTGGTACAGCTCGTACCCTGGGCTGCCGTTGGAGGTAGGTATTTTCCTTTGCGGTAACGACTGATTCCGGGGCAGGAGGGCGACGCATTTTTTTTTGGGGAAAGCCCATGGGGCGTGGTGGGAGGGGCCCCTTTTTGCTGGGCGGGGGGCCCCCGGCCCCGGGCGGTTGTTTCATGGCTGCGAAAATTTTTTCCCTTGGGCGCTTTTTTTTCTATCGGTATTTAGCGCTGCACGGAGAGGAAGCGGGCGTAAACGGCAAAAAGGGTAAAAAAACCGGGAAAAAAAAAAAAAAGGGAAAATCAGCGGGGGCCGGAAAAAAAAAAACAGCATTCCACCCCAACCCCTGAATTTAAAGGGGGAAAGGGGGAAAAGGGGGTTTTTTCGGAAATTGCCTTTGACCTTTTAATTTGGTGTCACCTGAAGGGGTATGTTAAAAATGTATCAGTGCCGCAGAAAAAAACCTTCCCTAATTTTTTAAATTACTTCTCACAGTGGGGCTTTTTTTAAAAATTGTTTCATTTTTCCAAAGAAACCCCTCCTGATCTAATTTTAAATCACACCCCTTAAGGGCTTTTTTTAAAAATGTATCAGTGTAAAAAGTCCCCAACCCCCTTATGGGTTTCAAATTATTTCCCTCCCCCCACGGATGGGTTTGTTACAAATGTATCAGTGTCCTGAGTAAACCACCCCCCTGCCCTAATGTTTTTTCTAAAAGCTGAGGGCTTGGGGAAAAAGCGTACCCAGTGAAAAGGGTCGGTCTGAGGGGGAAAAAACCCAAATAAAATAAAAAAAAAATTCCCTTTTCCCCTTTTGTTCGGGATGTTTTTTTTTCCCATGTGTCAGTGGCGGAAAAACTTTGGTCAAAGGTTTTTTCACCCTCACATTAAAAAAAAAATGTAAAAAACCCCTCAGCTGTAAAGAGGCATTGAAGGGGTTTTTCGGGTTTTGGGGATAAAAAAAAAGGGAACTTTTTCCCCCAAATCAGGGGTAGTTGTTTATTGGGTTTTGTCGGGAAAATGGAAACAAATAACTTAAAGAATCGCACTCCCCTAAAATCCGATCCAATTTTTATTAACCCTTTCCCTGCGATGGACTGTTAAAAATTTGAAATTCCAGTTTAGGGTAATTATCGGGAGGGGGCCCGGGTTCAAAAACCGGGGTGGTTGGGGGGTTTTTTTTTTAATTTTTTTGATCATGACAGCAAGCAAAATTTTGGGGAAAAATGGTGGGGAAAAGCACAAAGAAAAGGTTTTAATTTTTCCCCCGTAAAAAAGGGCTTTATTTAAACATTTCCCATTTCCTTTTGTTTAAAAAACCCCTTTGGGGGGGCCCCAAAAAGGGGGAGACCCCCCCCCAACGGCCGGGGGTGTGGGGGTTTCCCCCGGGCGGGTTCAAAAAACCCATAAGGAGTGAGAAATAAAGGGCGAAAAAACAGCGGGGCCCCGGCCCCAGGCAAAAAAACCGGCCCCACCGGAAAAGGTTGGGCCACAGCCAAACAGGGGGGGCCGGAACACCCGGGCCCAAAATTCAAAAAAACCAACGGGCAAAAAAACGGGCGGCCAAAAGCCAGGGAAAAAAGGGAAAGGGGCACCCGGCCGGGGGCCCACACCCGGGGGGAAACCCCAAAAGGGGGGCCACAGCCCGGGGACCCCGGCCGGGCCAAAAAAGGCCGGGGGAAAAAACACGGGGGGGAAAACCAACAAAAACACGGGGGGACACCCGGAAAAAAAAGGGGCGGCCCAAACCAAAAACAAGGCGGCCCCCCGGCCCAAAGGCAAGGGGCCCCGGCAACACCCACACCGGGAACACCGGCCACACCCGGGAAAAAAGGGGAAAAAAAAGGGCCGGGCAAAAAAGGGGGCGGCCACCCAGGACAGGCCCGGCCCAAACCAAAAACTAAACCGGGCCCAAAACAAAAAAACTCCACTGCCAAAAAAAACACGGCGGCCAAAAAGCCAGGAAAAAAACGGTGGGCCACACCCCGGGACCCGTGAAAGGGGGCCCACAACCCTGGAACAAAAAACAAAAGGCGGCCAAAACCCAAGGCAAAACGCGGAAAAAACCGGAAAACCAACAGGGCCCCCGGGGCCCCCTGGCCGGGGAAAAACCCCTTTTCCCCTGGGGAAAAACAACCAAGGACCAAAGGGCCCCCAAAAAATTAGGCGGCCCCGCCAGGCACACGGCCCAAAAAAAAAAGGGAAACGGGCCCAACCGGCCAGGACACGGGCCCCACCGGCCAACACCGGGGCGGCCGCCAATGGGAAAACCCAAAAAAAAAGGGAAAACCGGCGGCCACAGAAAGGCCAGGCAAACACTTTAAAACCAAAGGGCACACCCCCCAAGGCAAACCGGGCCAAACACCCCAAAAACACCCAAAAAACAACGGCGGCCCCCCAGGCAAACCGGGGGCCCCAACACCCGGGCCAAAACGGGGGCCAAACAAACCAAACCCACCCCCTTTTGGGGCCCCCGGGACAAGCCGGGAAACAGGGGCCAAAAACCAAAAAACACCCCCAAAAGGGGCGGCCACCCCAAGGCACCCCGGCGGCCACCCCAGGCCCCGGGGGCGGCCCAGTCAGGAACGGGGGCGACACGGCCAGGAACACGGCGGCACCGGCCAGGCACACGGCGACCGCATCGGACACAGCCAGGCACACGGCGGCCACAGCCAGGCACACGGCGGCCACGGGCCAAAGGAAACACGGCGGCCCCGGGGCCGGCACACAGGGGGCCCCGGGCCCAGGCACACGGCGGCCCCGGCCAGGCACACGGCGGCACCGGCCCGGGCCCACGGCGGGGCCAAAAGCCGGCACACCGGCCCTGGGCCCCCGGGCCCAACACCGGTTTGGCCCCGGGCCCGGCACACGGGCGGCCACAGCCGGGGCACAGGGCCGGGCCCACCCCCAAACACACGGCGGCCGCATGGGGAACCCCCGGGCCAAAACCCCCCCCGGCGGCCACACCAGGAACAAAGGCGGCCACCCCCAAAGGCACAAGGGGGGAAAACCGGGCCCCGGCACACGGGGGCCCCGGCCAGGAACCCGGAGGGGCCCAGCCAGGCACATGGCGGCACCGGCCCAAGGAACCCCTTGGGGCCGGCCAGGCCCACCGCACCCCTTGGGCCCCGCATCGGCAAAGCCAGGCACACGGCGGCCACAGCCAGGCACACGGCGGCCACAACGGACACAGCCAGGCAAAAAACCGGCGCCCACCACACACGGCGGCCACACCGGGAAAATGGCGGAAACCGGGCCCAGGACACGGCGGGGCCGCAGCCAGGCCCCACGGCGGGCCGCACCGGGCACCCTGTGGCCCAGGGAAAAAAACCCCCCCAGGAAACAGGGGCGGCACCCCCAGGCAAAGGGCCCGGGCCACCCCAAAGGCACCCCAGCGGCACCGGCCCCGGGCCACCGGCCCCGGGGGCCGTTTGGGAAAAAGGGCCAGGCCACGGCAATAACATTAAAAGAATAGTTAAATATAAGAAAGGATTTTATTTGGGGGAAGGGGAGGGGGTGCGCACCCATGAGGGGAAATAAAAAAAAAGGCTTTGGGAAAATTTAAGACGGTGAAAAAGGAAAAAGGGAAAAGCGGAAATTTAACAAAATTTATCACTATCATTTTTTTAACACCCCACCCCTACAGCACAGGCCAGCACCCAGCTTTCCCAGGCCCCTGCACCCGCACCATGAAGCTCTGGGAAAGCTGGGTAACAGGCGGCCATATTTATTGATTGTTCTCTAACCCCGTGTTCTCTAAGTCCGGGTGGTTCGCAGTACAGGGCGGCTCCCACAACCTGGCGGATATACACTCACTGGCCACTTTATTAGGTACACCTGTCCAACTGCTCGTTAACACTTAATTTCTAATCAGCCAATCACATGGCGGCAACTCAGTGCATTTAGGCATGTAGACATGGTCAAGACAATCTCCTGCAGTTCAAACCGAGCATCAGTATGGGGAAGAAAGGTGATTTGAGTGCCTTTGAACGTGGCATGGTTGTTGGTGCCAGAAGGGCTGGTCTGAGTATTTCAGAAACTGCTGATCTCCTGGGATTTTCACGCACAACCATCTCTAGGGTTTACAGAGAATGGTCCGAAAAGAAAAAACATCCAGTGAGCGGCAGTCCTGTGGGCGGAAATGCCTTGTTGATGCCAGAGGTCAAAGGAGAATGGGCAGACTGGTTCGAGCTGATAGAAAGGCAACAGTGACTCAAATAGCCCCCCGTTACAACCAAGGTAGGCAGAAGAGCATCTCTGAACGCACAGTACGGCCAACTTTGAGGCAGATGGGCTACAGCAGCAGAAGACCACACCGGGCGCCACTCCTTTCAGCTAAGAACAGGAAACTGAGGCTCCAATTTGCCCAAGCTCATCGAAATTGGACAGTAGAAGATTGGAAAAACGTTGCCTGGTCTGATGAGTCTCGATTTCTGCTGCGACATTCGGATGGTAGGGTCAGAATTTGGCGTCAACAACATGAAAGCATGGATCCATCCTGCCTTGTATCAACGGTTCAGGCTGGTGGTGGTGGTGTCATGGTGTGGGGAATATTTTCTTGGCACTCTTTGGGCCCCTTGGTACCAATTGAGCATCGTTGCAACACCTTGTGGAATCTATGCCACGAAGAATTGAGGCAGTTCTGAAGGCAAAAGGGGGTCCAACCCGTTACTAGCATGGTGTACCTAATAAAGTGGCCGGTGAGTGTATATCAAGTGCTGGGCGCTGTACTAAACTCTGCCGGGTCCTCCTGTCTGCTGCACAGAGCAGCGATATATGAGGCGCTCCGAGCGGGCGCCGATAGTCAGGACCCCCCCCATCCTATAAACAGGCCCGAAAAGACAATGGAGCCCTCAGAACCGCAGGACTCTGGGGTCCAGTACAGTTATCCTACAGTCCACCCCCCCAATTATCCTACAGTCCACCTATTATCCTACAGTCTCCCCTATTATCCTACAGTCCACCCCCCATTATCCTACAGTCCACCCCCCATTATCCTACAGTCCACCCCCCATTATCCTACCGTCCCCCCGCATTATCCTATTGTCTCTCCCCATTATCCTATAGTCTCCCCCCATTATCCTATAGTCTCCCCCCATTTTCCTACAGTCCCCCCCCATTATCCTACAGTCCCCCCCATTATCCTACCGTCCCCCCGCATTATCCTATTGTCTCTCCCCATTATCCTATCTCCCCCCATTATCCTATAGTCTCCCCCCATTATCCTACCTCCCCCCCATTATCCTACCGTCCCCCCCATTATCCTATTGTCTCTCCCCATTATCCTATCTCCCCCATTATCCTATTGTCTCCCCCCACATTATCCTACTGTCCCCCCCATTTTCCTACCGTCCCCCCGCATTATCCTATTGTCTCTCCCCATTATCCTATAGTCTCCCCCCATTATCCTATAGTCTCCCCCCATTATCTTATAGCCCCCCCCATTATCCTATAGTGAACCCTCATTATCCTATAGCCCACCCCCGATTATCCTATAGTCTCCCCCCATTATCTTATAGCCCCCCCCCATTATCCTATAGTTCCCCCCCCCCCCCACCCCCCCACCGGGCCTGCCGGTTCCTCCCTGCTGCTCACTCACCGTTGAGGAAGTCTCTCTGGGTCTCCAGCACTTGGCTGATGTCCTGCACCCAGGCCTGCTGGATGTCAGCGTTGGCGGCCTGGAGAATCACCCTCTCGGAGGAGTCCCTGCTCATCAGAGCAAACTTACAGGGGTCGTTGTCCACGTTTTCTTCCAAAACAAGGTAATTCATCTGTAAGAGGAGAAATGGTGTCACCCTGCGGCTGTGCGAGCGACCGACGGCACGAGGAGGGGGCGACACGGCCTCGAACTGCAGAGCACTGGATTATACTGAGGGTCCAGGAGGAGTAATGACTGTGACTATTCACTGCAATCGGACACAGTGCACCAGCAAAGATGCCCCCGAGGACACTGAGGAAGAGCTCTGTGTCATTGGGGAGGAGCTGTGTCACTAGGGAGGAGCTATTTAACAATGGGGAGGAGCTACAGTGCCTGGCGAAAGTATTCAGCCCTCTTGAACTTATCAGCCTTTTGCCACATTTCAGGCTTCAGACATAAAGACAGAAAAATAAATGTTTTTTGCGAAGAATCAACAACAAGTGCGACACAATTGTGAAGCAGAAAGAAATTTATTGGATATTTTAATCGTTTGGAAAAAAAAACAAAAAAAAACCTGAGAAGTGGGGCGTGCAAAATTATTCAGCCCCTTTAGTGAATACTCTGTAGCGCCCCCTTTTTCTGTGATTACAGCTGCAGTCGCGTGGGGTTTGTCTCTATCAGTTTTGCACATGGAGAGACTGAAGTTCTTGCCCATTCTTCCTTAGCGCAGCTGGAGCTCAGTGAGTTGGAGAGCGTTGTGAACAGCTGGAGCTCGGAGGTGGATGGAGGCGTTTGTGAACGCGGAGCTCAGTGAGTGGATGAGAGCGTTGTGAACAGCGGAGCTCAGTGAGTTGATGGGGCGTTTGTGAGCAGCTGGAGCTCAGTGGGTTGGAGGAGAGTGATTGTGAGCACTGGAGCTCATGAGGTTGGATGAGAGTGCTTGTGACAGCTGAGCTCATGAGGTTGGATGAAGCTTAGTGAAACTGGAGCTCAGTGAGGTTGGATGGAGGCGTTTGTGTAGAAGCTGGAGCTCAGTGAGTTGGGTGTAGAATATTTGAGCATGGAGCTCATGAGATGGATGGGGTTTGTGAGCGCTGGAGCTCAGTGAGGTTGGAGGAGAGTGTTTGTGAACAGCTGGAGTCATGAGGTTGGTGAGAGTGTTTGTGACGTGGAGCTCAGTGAGTTTGGATGCGTTTGTGACAGCTGGAGCTCAGTGAGGTTGGATGGAGAGGTTTGTGAACAGCTGGAGCTCATGAGGTTGGATGGAGAGTGTATTTGTGACAGCTGGAGCTCAGTGAGGTTGGATGGAGAGTGTTTGTGAACAGCTGGAGCTCAGTGAGGTTGGATGGAGAGCGTTGTGAGCACTGAGCGTGAGTTGGATGGAGAGCGTTTGTGAACAGCTGCGCTCAGTGAGGTTGGATGGAGGGTTTTGAACAGCTGGAGCTCAGTGAGGTTGGATGGAGAGTGTTTGTGAGCAGCTGGAGCTCTGAGGTTGGATGGAGAAGCGTTTTGTGAGCAGCTGGAGCTCAGTGAGGTTGGAGGGAGACTCGTTTGTGAGCAGCTGGAGCTCAGTGAGGTTGGATGGAGGCATTTGTGAGCAGCTGGAGCTGAGTGAGGTTGGATGGAGAGCGTTTGTGAGCAGCTGGAGCTCAGTGAGGTTGGATGGAGAGCGTTTGTGAACAGCTGGAGCTCAGTGAGGTTGGATGGAGAGCGTTTGTGAGCAGCTGGAGCTCAGTGAGGTTGGATGGAGAGCGTTTGTGAACAGCTGAGCTCAGTGAGGTTGGATGGAGAGCGTTTGTGAGCACTGGACCTCAGTGAGGTTGGATGGAGAGCGTTTGTGAGCAGCTGGAGCTCAGTGAGGGTTGGATGGAGAAGCGTTTATGAGCAGCTGGAGCTCAGTGAGGTTGGATGGAGAGTGATTGTGAGCGCTGGAGCTCAGTGAGTTGGATGGAGAGCGTTTGTGAACAGCTGGAGCTCGAGGTGAGGTGGATGGAGAGCGTTTGTGAGCAGCAGGAGGTCAGTGAGGTTGGATGGAGAGTGTTTGTGAGAAGCTGGAGCTCAGTGAGGTTGGATGGAGAGTGTTTGTGAGAAGCTGCAGCTCAGTGAGGTTGGATGGAGAGCGTTTGTGAGCAGCTGGAGCTCAGTGAGGTTGGATGGAGAGTGTTAGTGAGCAGCTGGAGCTCAGTGAGGTTGGATGGAGAGCGTTTGTGAACAGCTGCAGCTCAGTGAGGTTGGATGGAGAGCGTTTGTGAACAGCTGGAGCTCAGTGAGGTTGGATGGAGAGCGTTTGTGCACAGCTGGAGCTCAGTGAGGTTGGATGGAGAGCGTTTGTGAACAGCTGGAGCTCAGTGAGGTTGGATGGAGAGCGTTTGTGAGCAGCTGGAGCTCAGTGACGTTGGATGGAGAGCGTTTGTGAGCAGCTGGAGCTCAGTGAGGTTGGATGGAGAGCGTTTGTGAGCAGCTGGAGCTCGGTGAGGTTGGATGGAGGCGTTTGTGAGCAGCTGGAGCTCGGTGAGGTTGGATGGAGGCGTTTGTGAGCACTGAGCTCAGTGAGGTTGGATGGAGAGCTGTTTGTGAGCAGCTGGAGCTCAGTGAGGTTGGATGGAGCGTTTTGTGAGAAAGCTGGAGCTCAGTGAGGTTGGATGGAAAGCGTTTTATGAGCAGCTGGAGCTCAGTAAGTTGGATGGAGAGTGTTTGTGAGCAGCTGGAGCTCAGTGAGGTTGGATGGAGAGCGTTTGTGAGCGGCTGGAGCTCAGAGAGGTTGGATGGAGAGCGTTTGTGAACGGCTGGAGCTCAGTGAGGTTGGATGGAGAGCGTTTGTGAGCAGCTGGAGCTCGTGGAGGTTGGATGGAAGCGTTTGTGAGCAGCAGGAGGTCAGTGAGGTTGGATGGAGAGTGTTTGTGAGCAGCTGGAGCTCAGTGAGGTTGGATGGAGAGCGTTTGTGAGCAGCTGGAGCTCAGTGAGGTTGGATGGAGAGCATTTGTGAGCAGCTGGAGCTCAGTGAGGTTGGATGGAGGCGTTTGTGATCAGCTGGAGCTCAGTGAGGTTGGATGGAGAGCGTTTGTGAGCAGCTGGAGCTCAGTGAGGTTGGATGGAGAGCGTTTGTGAGCAGCTGGAGCTCAGTGAGGTTGGATGGAGAGCGTTAGTGAACAGCTGGAGCTCAGTCAGATTGGATGGAGAGTTTGTGAGACAGCTGGAGCTCAGTGACGTTGGATGGAGAGCGTTTGTGAGCAGCTGGAGCTCAGTGAGGTGGATGGAGAGCGTTTGTGAGCAAGCTGGAGCTCGTGAGGTTGGATGGAGGCGTTTTGTGAGAGAGCTGGAGCTCAGTGCGGTTGGATGGAGGCGTTTGTGAGCAGCTGGAGCTCGGGGAGGTTGGATGGAGAGCGTTTGTGAGCAGCAGGAGGTCAGTGAGGTTAGATGGAGAGTGATTGTGAGAAGCTGGAGCTCAATGAGGTTGGATGGAGAGCGTTTGTGAGCAGCTGGAGCTCAGTGAGGTTGGATGGAGAGCGTTTGTGAGCAGCTGGAGCTCAGTGAGGTTGGATGGAGAGCGTTTGTGAGCAGCTGGAGCACAGTGAGGTTGGATGGAGAGCGTTTGTGAAGCAGCAGGAGTCAGTGAGGTTGGATGAGAGTGTTTGTGAGCAGCTGGAGCTCAGTGAGGTTGGATGGAGAGTTTTGTGAGCAGCTGGAGCTCAGTGAGGTTGGATGGAGAGCGTTTGTGAGAAGCTGGAGCTCAGTGAGGTTGGATGGAGAGCGTTTGTGAGAGAGCTGGAGCTCAGTGCGGTTGATGGAGAGTTTGTGAGCATCTGGAGCTCGGGGAGGTTGGATGGAGAGAGTTTGTGAGCAGCAGGAGGTCAGTGAGGTTAGATGGAGAGTGTGAGAAGCTGGAGCTCAGTGAGGTTGGATGGAGAGCGTTTGTGAGCAGCTGGAGCTCAGTGAGGTTGGATGGTGAGCGTTTGTGAGCAGCTGGAGCTCAATGAGATTGGATGGAGGAGGCGTTATGTGAGAAGCATGGGAGCTCATGTAGGGTTTTGGTGGAGAGATGTTTTGTGGAGAAACTGCCAGCTCAGTAGGTTGGATGAGACGGTTTGTGACACCTGACTACCGTGAGGTTGGATGGAGAGCGTTTGTGAACAGCTGGAGCTCAGTGAGGTTGGATGGAGCGCGTTTGTTAGCACCTGGACCTCAGTGAGGTTGGATGGAGAGATTTGTGAGCAGCTGGAGCTCAGTGAGGTTGGATGGAGTGAGTTTGTGAGAAGCTGGAGCTCAGTGAGGTTGGATGGAGAGTGTTTGTGAGAAGCTGGAGCTCAGTGAGGTTAGATGGAGAGATTTGTGAGCAGCTGGAGCTCAGTGAGGTTGGATGGAGAGTGTTTGTTGAACAGTGGAGCTCAGTGAGGTTGGATGGAGGCGTTTGTGACATCTGGAGCTCATTTGAGGTTGGATGGAGAGCTTTTTGTGAGCAGCTGGAGCTCAGGGGTTGGATGGAGAGTGTTTGTGAGCAGCTGGAGCTCAGTGAGGTTGGATGGAGAGTGTTTGTGAAACAGCTGGAGCTCAGTGAGGTTGGATGGAGAGAGTTTGTGAGCAGCTGGAGCTCAGTGAGGTTGGATGGAGAGCGTTTGTGAGCAGCAGTTTTCAGCTCTTTCTACAGATTCTCCATTGGATTCAGCTCTGGATGTGACTCGGCTGTTCTAACACCTGGAGACGGTTATTTGGGAACCTTCCATTGTAGATTTGGCTTTATGTTTGGGATCATTGTCTTGTTGGAAGATAAATCTCCGTCCCAGTCTCAGGTCTTTTGCAGGCTCCAACAGGTTTTCTTCCAGAATGGTCCTGTATTTGGCACCATCCATCTTCCCACCAATTTTAACCATCTTCCCTGTCCCTGCTGAAGAAAAGCCCAAACCATGATGCTGCCCCCACCATGTGTGACAGTGGGGATGGGGTGTTCCTTGGTCTTCATGATGCTGCCACCACCATGTGTGACAGTGGGGATGGTGTGTTCCTTGGTCTTTATGATGCTACCACCACCATGTGTGACAGTGGGGATGGGGTGTTCCTTGGTCTTCATGATGCTGCCCCCACCATGTGTGACAGTGGGGATGGTATGTTCCTTGGTCTTCATGATGCTGCCCTCACCATGTGTAACAGTGGGGATGGGGTGTTCAGGGGGATGAGCTGTGTTGCTTTTACGCCCAACATGCTGTTTTGCATTGTGGCTGTTGGATTTTGGTTTCCTCTGAGCAGAGCCCCTTCTTCTACGTGTTTGGCGTCTCCCGGGCGGCCCCTTCTCCCACACGTTTGGCGTCTCCCGGGCGGCCCCTTCTCCCAGCCGGATGGCGTCTCCCGGGCGGCCTTTCCACACGTGGCGTCTCGGCGGCCCCTTCTCCCACACGTTTGCGTCTCCCGGGGGCCCCTCTCCAACTTTGGCGTCTCCCGGGCGGCCCCTACTCCCACACGTTTGGGGTCTCCCGGGCGGCCCCTTCTCCCACACGTTTGGCGTCTCCCGGGCGGCCCCTTCTCCCACCCGTTTGGCGTCTCCCGGGCGGCCCCTTCTCCCACACGTTTGGCGTCTCCCGGGCGGCCCTTCTCCCAACGTTTGGCGTCTCCCGGCGGCCCTTCTCCACACGTGCGCTCCGGGCGGCCCCTTCTCCCACATCGTTTGGCGTCTCCCGGGCGGCCCCTTCTCCACACGTTTGGCGTCTCCCGGGCGGCCCCTTCTCCCACACGTTTGGCGTCTCCCGGGCGGCCCCTTCTCCCACACGTTTGGCGTCTCCCGGGCGGCCCCTTCTCCCACACGTTTGGCGTCTCCCGGGCGGCCCCTTCTACCACACGTTTGGCGTCTCCCGGGCGCCCTCCATCCACACGGTTGGCGTCTCCCCGGCGGCCCCTCCCTCCACACGTTTGGCGTCTCCCCGGCGGCCCCTCCCTCCACACGTTTGGCGTCTCCCGGCGGCCCTTCCTTCCACACGTTTGGCGTCTCCCGGGCGGCCCCTTCTTCCACACGTTTGGCGTCTCCCGGGCGGCCCCTTCTTCCACACGTTTGGCGTCTCCCGGGCGGCCCCTTCTTCCACACGTTTGGCGTCTCCGGCGGCCCCTTCTTCCACACGTTTGGCGTCTCCGCGGCTTCTTCCACACGTTGGTCCCCGGCGCCCCTTCTTCACACGTTTGGCGTCTCCGGGCGCCCCTTCTTCACACGTTGCGTCTCGGGCGGCCCCTTCTTCCACACGTTTGGCGTCTCCCGGGCGGCCCCTTCTTCCACACGTTTGGCGTCTCCCGGGCGGCCCCTTCTTCCACACGTTTGGGTCTCCCGGACGGCCCCTTCTCCACACGTTGGCGTCTCCCGGGCTGCCCCTTCTTCCACACGTTTGGCGTCTCCCGGGCGGCCCCTTCTCCCACACGTTTGGGTTCTCCCGGTCGGCCCCTTCTCCCACACGTTTGGGTTCTCCCGGACGGCCCCTTCTCCCACTTTGGGTTCTCCCGGGCGGCCCCTTCTCCACACGTTTGGGTTCTCCCTGGCGGCCCCTTCTTCCACACGTTTGGCGTCTCCCGGGCGGCCCCTTCTCCCACACGTTTGGCGTCTCCCGGGCGGCCCCTTCTACCACGGTTGGGGGCTCCCGGGCGGCCCCTTCTCCCACGCTTGGGGTCTCCCGCGGCCCCTTCCCACACGTTTGGGGTCTCCCGGGCGGCCCCTTCTCCCACGCTTGGGGTCTCCCGGGCGGCCCCTTCTCCCACATGTTTGGGGTCTCCCAGGCGGCCCCTTCTCCCACATGTTTGGGGTCTCCCAGGCGGCCCCTTCTCCCACATGTTTGGGGTCTCCCAGGCGGCCCCTTCTCCCACATGTTTGGGGTCTCCCAGGCGGCCCCTTCTCCCACATGTTTGGTGTCTCCCAGGCGGCCCCTTCTTCCACATGTTTGGGGTCTCCCAGGCGGCCCCTTCTTCCACATGTTTGGGGTCTCCCAGGCGGCCCCTTCTTCCACATGTTTGGGGTCTCCCAGGCAGCCCCTTCTTGCACAGGTTTGGGGTCTCCCAGGCGGCCCCTTCTTCCACATGTTTGGTGTCTCCCAGACGGCCCCTTCTTCCACATGTTTGGGTCTCCCAGGCGGCCCCTTCTGCCACACGTTTCTGGTCTCCCAGGCGGCCCCTTCTTCCACATGTTTGGTGTCTCCCAGGCGGCCCCTTCTTCCACATGTTTGGTGTCACCCGGGCGGCCCCTTCTCCCACATGTTTGGGGTCTCCCAGGCGGCCCCTTCTTCCACATGTTTGGGGTCTCCCAGGCGGCCCCTTTTCCCACGTTTGGGGTCTTCCAGGTGACTTTTTCTGGATCTCTGTGAGAAATGGCTTCTTCTTGCCTCTTCCATAAAGGGCAGATTTGTGCAGTGACTGATTGTGTCCTATGGACTCTCCCCACTCAGCTGGAGATCTCTGCAGTTCATCCAGAGGGGTCCTGGGCCTCTTCATCTCTGATCAGTCTTCTCCTTGTTTAGAGGGGCGGCCGGGTCTTGGTAGATTTGCAGGGTCTGATCCTCCTTCCATTTCAATATGATGCTTGCACAGGGCTCCTTGGGATGGTTAAAGTTTCGGAAATCCAAATGTATCCGAAGCCGGCTTTAAACTTCTCCACAACAGTATCACGGAGCTGCCTGCTGTGTTCCTTGGTCTTCATGATGCTCTCACCCTGAGACTATCGCAGAGCAGGGGCATTTATATGGAGACTTGATTACACACAGGGGGATTATATTTATCATCATCAGTCATTTAGGACGACAGAGATCCGCACTGAACTTCTGGACAGAATGTAAAGGGGCCGGATAATTTTACACGCCCCACTTTTCAGTTTTATTTTTTTTTACAAAAGTTTAAAATATCCAATAAACTTCGTTCCACTTGACAATTGTCTCCCACTTATTGTTAATTTTTCACAAAAAAAATAAAAATTTTATACAGTATCTTTATGTTTGAAGCCTGAAATGTGGCAAAAGGTAGAAAAGTTCAAGGGGGCAGAATACTTTCGCAAGGCACTGTAGTGGTCCCTTGAAAGAGATATGTGTCACTGGGGAGGAGTTCAGCGTCACCGGGGAGGAGGAGTTCAGCGTCACCGGGGAGGAGGAGTTCAGCGTCACCGGGGAGGAGGAGTTCAGCGTCACCGGGGAGGAGGAGTTCAGCGTCACCGGGGAGGAGGAGTTCAGCGTCACCGGGGAGGAGGAGTAGTCTCAGCGTCACGGGGAGGAGGAGTTATCAGCGTCACCGGGGAGGAGGAGTCAGCGTCTCCGGGGAGGAGGAGCTCTGCTTCTCCGGGGAGGAGGAGCTCTGCTTCTCGGGGGAGGAGCTCAGCGTCACCGGGGAGGAGGAGCTCAGCGTCACCGGGGAGGAGGAGCTCAGCGTCACTGGGGAGGAGTGGTCCAACAGCGTCACGGGGAGGAGGAGAGCGTCACGGGAGGGGGCAGCGTCACCGGGGAGGAGGAGCTCAGCGTCACCGGGGAGGAGGATCTCAGCGTCACCGGGGAGGAGGACCCGTCACGGGGAGGAGGAGCTCAGCGTCACCGGGGAGGAGGAGCTCAGCGTCACCGGGGAGGAGGAGCTCAGTGTCACTGGGGAGGAGCTCAGTGTCACTGGGGAGGAGCTCAGTGTCACTGGGGAGGAGCTCAGTGTCACTGGGGAGGAGCTCTGTGTCACTGGGGAGGAGCTCTGTGTCACTGGGGAGGAGCTCTGTGTCACTGGGGAGGAGCTCTGTGTCACTGGGGAGGAGCTCTGTGTCACTGGGGAGGAGCTGTGTAACCGGATAGGCGCTCTGTCCCTCACCTTGATGCCCCTTTTGAACATGTATCCTGGGGTGGAGGATCCCTTCCGGAGGAGTTCACTGAAGATGACGATTTGCTCGAACAGGAAAACTCTTCTCTCCTTCGGCCGGGACTGAAGCCCAGAATCCTGCTCAATGACGTAGAACGTGTCCTGCTGGAGAAGTTTTCCCTGGGCGGTCAGCTTACCCTGCAGACAAGAGACACGGGGTTATGGGTCTGATGTACTCAGCGCTGCGCCCCCCACAGGCAGTCAGCTCACCCAGGAGATCAGGGACGCTCGCCTATGGGACTGATGTACTCAGCGCTGCGCCCCCCACACGCAGTCATCTCACCCTGCACACCTGTCTCACGCTCTAATGGGTCTGATGTACTCAGCGCTGCGCCCCCCACAGGCAGTCAGCTCACCCTGCAGACAAGAGACACGGGGCTATGGGTCTGATACACAGCGCTGCGCCCCCCACAGGCAGACAGCTCACACTGGAGATGAGGGACACTGGGCTATGGGTCTGATGTCTCAGCGCTGCGCCCCCACAGGCCGTCAGCTCACCCTGGAGATGATGGACACTGGGCTATGGGTCTGATGTACTCAGAGCTGCGCCCCCCACAGGCAGTCAGCTCACCCCGGAGATGAGGGACACTGGGCTATGGGTCTGATGTACTCAGCGCTGCGCCCCCCACAGGCAGTCAGCTCACCCCGGAATGAGAGACACTGGGTATGGGTCTGATGTACTCAGCGCTGCGCCCCCCACAGGCAGTCAGCTCACCCGCGAGAGAGGGACACTGGGCTATGGGTCTGATGTCCTCAGCGCTGCGCCCCCCCCCGGCAGTCTTCTCTCTCCGGAGATGTTCGACAGTGGGGCATGGGTCTGATGTACTCAGCGCTGCGCCCCCCACAGGCAGTCAGCTCACCCCGGAGATGAGGGACACTGGGCTATGGGTCTGATGTACTCAGCGCTGCGCCCCCCACAGGCAGTCAGCTCACCCTGGAGATGAGACACGGGCTATGGGTCTGATGTACTCAGGCTGCGCCCCCTACAGGCAGTCAGCTCACCCTGGAGATAGGGACACGGGTTATGGGTCTGATGTCCTCAGCGCTGCGCCCCCCACAGGCAGTCAGCTCACCCCGAAGAGGGACACTGGGTATGGGTCTGATGTACTCAGCGCTGCGCCCCCCACAGGCAGTCAGCTCACCCTGGAGATGAGGGACACTGGGTTATGGGTCTGATGTCCTCAGCGCTGCGCCCCCCACAGGCAGTCAGCTCACCCTGGAGATGAGGGACACTGGGCTATGGGTCTGATGTACCCCGCGCTGCGCCCCCCACCGTCAGTCTGCTCCCGCTGGAGTTGAGTGACACTGGGCTATGGGTCTGATGTACTCAGCGCTGCGCCCCCCACAGGCAGTCAGCTCACCCCGGAGATGAGGGACACTGGGCTATGGGTCTGATGTACTCAGCGCTGCGCCCCCCACAGGCAGTCAGCTTACCCTGGAGATGAGGGACACTGGGCTATGGGTCTGATGTACTCAGCGCTGCGCCCCCCACAGGCAGTCAGCTCACCCTGGAGATGAGGGACACTGGGTTATGGGTCTGATGTACTCAGCGCTGCGCCCCCCCAGGCAGTCAGCTCACCCGCAGATAGAGGACACTAGGGCTATGGGTCTGATACTCAGCGCTGCGCCCCCCACAGGCAGTCAGCTCACCCTGGAGATGAGGGACACTGGGTTATGGGTCTGATGTACTCAGCGCTGCGCCCCCCACAGGCAGTCAGCTCACCCCGGAGATGAGGGACACTGGGCTATGGGTCTGATGTACTCAGCGCTCGGCCCCCACAAGCAGTCAGCTCACCCGGAGGGAATGGGCATGGGCTATGGTCTGATGTACTCAGCGCTGCGCCCCCCACAGGCAGTCAGCTCACCGGAGTCAGGGCACTGGGTTATGGGTCTGATGTACTCAGCGCTGCGCCCCCCACAGGCAGTCAGCTCACCCCGGAGATGAGGGACACTGGGCTATGGGTCTGATGTACTCAGCGCTGCGCCCCCAACAGGCAGTCAGCACTATGTGACGATGCTGTGAGCGAGGCTTCAGGGCGCTCGTACCTCACACCCAGGGACACAGCAGATCATCCCAGACATAAGAGGCAATAACCTGACACGACAGCGCATGCGCCCCGGCTGCTTGACTGCGCACAGACTCCGAGCAGCGCGCCCGCTGCTGCCGCCAAACAAACTCGTCCATCCGGTTCTGGTTCTGTTCTAACCAGTGGTGGTGACCCCTCCGGTGACACCGATGACCTCGCCCCCACATACACATGAGCGGACAATGCCTGGAGGGGGCGGCACAGTCACCGGGGAGGGGGCTACTATATCCTCACCTCAAATCCCTGAAGTCTCCCCAGGTTCATCATGTCGTTGCAGCGTTTCGGTACAAGGCACATTAACTCCACAGCTTTCTGCAGAAGGAGACAAAACGGAGAAGAGATCGGGGTCAGAGAATGATGAGAGCTGTAGTCCCCCCTCCAAGATAGAGGGACTCTGGGAGGAGAAAGTGCCTAAATGCTAGGCCAGGCCTGCACAGCATAAGACTTGGCCTATGTGAACTCTGCCCCCCAAAACGGGAGTTAGTGCTGGGTTTGGGGGCGGTCGGTCCTGTTTTGCACTGTTGTACAGTTCTGTCAGAGGCAATCTATAGGGTCAATGGGGGGGGTGACGGGGGCACTTAATGGGGTGCTCCGACCATAGACCAAGTCTGACACGTCCCACCTCTGGGCCCCGCACCTAGTTTAGTCTTGGCTCAGAACAGTCAGGCTTCCGCTCGACATCCCATTCTGTTCTATTGGAGTTCACAGTATACAGGGGTCAGCGTTCCTCAGGGGCGGGGCCAGGGTTTTACCATCATAAACCCTTTACAGGGCACACCCACCACAGACAACACACGGGCACACCCACACACACCACGGCACACCCACACACACCACACCCGGACACACCCACACCCGGCCACACCCCCACACACACCACACCCGGCCACACCCCCACACACACCACACCCGGCCACACCCACACACACCACACCCGGCCACACCCACACACACACCACACCCGGGCACACCCCCACACACACCACACCCGGGCACACCCACACACACCACACCCGGGCACACCCACACACACACCACACCCGGGCACACCCACACACACCACACCCGGGCACAACCACACACACCACACCCGGGCACAACCACACACACCACACCCGGGCACAACCACACACACCACACCCGGGCACAACCACACACACCACACCCGGGCACAACCACACACACCACACCCGGGCACAACCACACACACCACACCCGGGCACAACCACACACACCACACCCGGGCACAACCACACACACCACACCCGGGCACAACCACACACACCACACCCGGGCACAACCACACACACCACACCCGGGCACAACCACACACACCACACCCGGGCACAACCACACACACCACACCCGGCCACACCCCCACACACACCACACCCGGCCACACCCACACACACCACACCCGGGCACACCCACACACACCACACCCGGGCACACCCACACACACACCTGGGCACACCAACACACACCACACCCGGGCACACCCACACACCACCACACCACACCCGGGCACACCAACACCCCCCCCCCCCCACTCAGGACCCTCATAGAGCAGAATGGAGTCGTGTGTAAGTGTGACCAACTCTTGTCTCTCAGCAGACCGTGTCGTGGCCTTTTGACGGGACCTCCTTTTGATATTTCCGTGCTTTCTGGGAACTACCCCCAGTTATTTTTTTCAGCAATGGGCGGCACACCATGTGCAGTGAGAAGCAGCGGACTACTACTCTCATCATTGACAGGCTGCCGGCCATGACCCCCCACTCCCGGTGACGCACCTCGGTCTCCCCGCAGTCCACACCGGCCATCTGGCTGTATTTCAGAAAGTCCTGAAACAAAGAAGAAGAGGCTGATGATGGCAGCTGCATCCTGCGGGTGGCGCCGGCGCTCCCACCTGGCGGCCCCGCGTTACCTTCAGCAGCAGCTGGTACTTGGTGATCCGCTGGATCGGTTTGATGAGGAAGTCGCTGATTGTGAATCGCTGGTTAATTTCTTGTTTCACTTCCTGCAAAAAGAGAAACTATAATATCCCATTATCCACAAACTGCCCCGACCTGGAACCCGGACCGAAAACAACCACCCCCACTAGAGCGGCCCGAAAACAACAACCCCCACTCGAGCGGCCCGAAAACAACCACCCCCACTAGAGCGGCCCGAAATCAACCACCCCCCCAAGAGCGGCCCGAAGCAACCACCCCCACTAGAGCGGACCGAAAACAACCACCCCCACTAGAGCGGCCCGAAAACAACCACCCCCACTAGAGCGGCCCGAAAACAACCACCCCCACTAGAGCGGCCCGAAAACAACCACCCCCACTAGAGCGGCCCGAAAACAACCACCCCCACTAGAGCGGCCCGAAAACAACCACCCCCACAACAGCGGCCCGAAAACAACCACCCCACTAGAGCGGCCCGAAAACAAACACCCCCCACTAGAGCGGCCCGAAAACAACCACCCCCATAGAGCGGCCCGAAAACAACCACCCCCACTAGAGCGGCCGAAAACAACCCCCCCCACTAGAGCGGCCCGAAAACAACCACCCCCACTAGAGCGGCCCGAAAACAACCACCCCCACTAGAGCGGCCCGAAAACAACCTCCCCCACTAGAGCGGCCCGAAAACAACCACCCCCACTAGAGCGGCCCGAAAACAACCACCCCCACTAGAGCGGCCCGAAAACAACCACCCCCACTAGAGCGGCCCGAAAACAACCACCCCCACTAGAGCGGACCGAAAACAACCACCCCCCCGAGAGCGGCCCGAAAACAACCACCCCCACTAGAGCGGACCGAAAACAACCACCCCCACTAGAGCGGACCGAAAACAACCACCCCCACTAGAGCGGACCGAAAACAACCACCCCCACTAGAGCGGCCGAAAACAACCACCCCCACTAGAGCGGACCGAAAACAAACACCCCCACTAGAGCGGACCGAAAACAACCACCCCACACTAGAGCGGACCGAAAACAACCACCCCCATAGAGCGGACCGAAAACAACCACCCCCACTAGAGCGGACCGAAAACAACCACCCCCACTAGAGCGGACCGAAAACAACCACCCCCACTAGCGCGGCCCGAAAACAACAACCCCCTCCTACAACATACAGGACAAACCCGGAGGGAGAGCGCGAGGCATCTGCAGCCAAATATTTACCCATAAACTTCCTTATTAAGTGACAAGACCAGGAAATAGGTCGCATCCACAACACACGATCACATAATCACCCAGAGCTGCATTCACTATTCTGCTCAACAGCTTCCCCTGATGAACTGTCCAGTGATTGCATTTAGGGGAAATGTAATCGGGTTCGTACAGGATAAGTAATGTATGTCAGTGATCCCCCGCAGAATGTGAGGCAGCTTGGAGGATAATACGGTTTAAATCGGACAGTCAGGATAAGAAATGTATGTCAGTGATGCACCAGCAGAATAGTGAGGCAGCTTGGGGTAATACAGGATGTAACTCAGGCATTTAAGGAAAGTAATGTAGTACATGACTGCCCCAGCAAAATAGTGAGCGCAGCTTGGAGGATAAAAAAGGATGTAACTAGGTCAGTAAGGAAAAGTAATGTATGTAAGTGATGCACCAGAAAATTTGTGAGCGCAGTCTGGGGTAATACAGGATGTAACTCGGACATGCGGATAAGTAATGTATGTACGTGACTGCACCAGCAAAATAGTGAGGCAGCTCTGGGGGAAAAAAAAAGGTGTAATCAGGATCATTTGGGGATAAGTAATGTTTCGTGACTGCACCGCAGAAAGTGGCGCAGTTGGGGGAAAATACAGGATGAAATCGGATCTTTTAGGAAAAAGAATGTATGTAAGTGACTGCCCCAGCAAAATTTGGCGCAGCTCTGGGTTTAATACAGGATGTAACTCAGGTCATTTCAGGTTTTGTATGTTGTCATGACTGCACCGCGAAAGTGAGCGCAGCTTGGGGGAAAATAAGGTTTAAACCAGGCCCGTACAGGATAATAATGTTTGTACGTACTGCCCCAGCGAATAGTAGGAAATCTGGAGGATAATACAGGATGTAACAGGACAGTACTTTAAGTAATGTATGAAGTGCTGCCCAGAGAATGTGAGTGCAGCTCTGGGATTAAAAAGGGGATGTAATCAGGTCGAAAAAATTAAGAAATGATGTAAGGGGACTGCCCCAGCAAAAAATAGTAGGCCGCTCTGGAGGAAAATTAAGGAGAAAACTGGGGCATACAGGTAAGAAGTTGTCAGTGACTGCACCGCAGAATAGTGAGGCGCTCTGGGGAAAATACAGGATGTAAATCGGATAGAAAGGTATTAATGTCTGAATAGCCCAGAATTAGTGAGCGCAGCTCTGGGGGGATAATAAGGTGTAATCAGGACAGAAGGAAAAGTAATGTTGTAAAGTGACTGCACAGCAGAAAGTGAGGCAGCTCTGGAGGAAAATAAGGATTACTCAGGACAGTAAGGATAAGTAATGTATTTTCAGTGATGCCCAGCAGAATGGGGGAAAGCTCTGGAGGATAAAAACAGGGGATTGTAACTCAGGTCAGTACAGGAAAAGAAATGAAATTTTACCATTTTTTTGGAATTTTTTTTCCCCAAAAAGGGGAATTTAGGGTTGGAGGGGGGGGTTTTTCTGGGTAAAACAGGAGTTTTTTCCCCGGACATGAACAAAGGGGGTTTGGGTTCAGTGGGTGCAAGGTTTCGTGGGGGTGTCGATTTGGGCCCCTTCTCTCTGATGTTTTAAGAACTGCTCTTTGACCCCCATTGGCTGCAGGTTATGGTGCAGGCAGTTAGAGGGGGGGGGGACCCTTTTTTTAAATTTACAACCAGGTCCCTCTGTTGTTTGCCCTGAGGGGGGCACAGTGGTAACCAGTGCAGGAGGGGCCCGACCCCGCTGTATATGGTCCCCCCCATTTTTGCAGGGTGATGCTTTCTGGGCCCCCAGGCGGCTCCCAAAAACAGAGCCCCTCCCCCTTCCCTCAGGACTGACCCCTCATACAGGAGTGCGGCCGAATCACTCACGTGTTTGATGAAGAGCTGGGCGGGCGTCGGCTCCGGGGGACTTTTTTGCAGTCCCCCCGGAAGAAGTGAGGAAGAAAAAAGAGGACTTCGAGGGAAACCCCCGGGGGTCAGGGGATTAAAACACGGGGGGGGCGACACCGGGGCGAGCGCTCTCCTTTCACCTATGAGTTAAGGAAGACCCCCCCCCGGGAGCGCAGCGCAGGTGCGAGGAGCGGGTTGGGGGGGGGATGATCCCCTGCAGGGGGGCGCGAGGTGCAGAGGGGGGGGTTGGGAGGGGTGACCCCCTGCAGGGGGGCAGGCGGTGCAGAGGAGGGGTTGGGGGGGATGTTCACCTGCGGGGCAGCGGGTGAGAGGGCGGGTCTGGGGGGGGTTGACATGAGGGGCAGCGCGGGTGCAGAGGAGCGGGTTGGGAGGGGTGTTTAAACCTGCGGGGGGGCAGCGAGGTGCGAGGAGGGGTTTGGGGGGGTTTTCACACTGCGGGGCAGCGAGGTGAAGGGGGGGTCTGGGGGGGGGTGATACCTGCAGGCGGAGCGCGGTGCGAGGAGGGGTTGGGGGGGGATGATACCGCGGGGCAGGCCAGGGCAGAGGGCGGGTTGGGAGGGTGATCCCCCTGCGGGGCAGCGCAGGTGCAAGGAGGGGTTTTGGGAGGGGTGATCACATGCGGGGCAGCGAGGTGCAGAGGAGCGGGTCTGGGGGGGATGACCCCCTGCAGGCGGCAGCGCAGGTGCAGAGGGGGGTTGGGGGGATGATCACCCGCGGGGGAGCGCGGGGGGCGAGGGGGGTTGGGAGGGGATGATCCCCCTGCGGGGGAGCGAGGGGCAGAGGAGCGGGTCTGGGAGGGGATGATCACACTGCAGGTGGCAGCGCAGGTGCAGAGAGGGGTCTGGGAGGGGATGATCACCCTGCGGGCCCAGCGCAGGTGCAGAGGAGCGGGTCTGGAGGGGATGATCCACTGCGGTGGCAGCGAAGGTGCAGAGGAAGGGTCTGGAGGGATGTTTCACCCTGCAGGCGGCGGGCGCAGGTGCAGAGGAGCGGGTCTGTGAGGGGATGATCACCCTGCAGGCGGCAGCGCAGGTGCAGAGGAGCGGGTCTGGGAGGGGATGATCACCCTGCTGGTGGCAGCGCAGGTGCAGAGGAGCGGGTCTGGGAGGGGATGATCACCCTGCTGGCGGCAGCGCAGGTGCAGAGGAGCGGGTCTGGGAGGGGATGATCACCCTGCAGGCGGCAGCGCAGGTGCAGAGGAGCGGGTCTGGGAGGGGATGATCACACTGCTGGTGGCAGCGCAGGTGCAGAGGAGCGGGTCTGGGAGGGGATGATCACCCAGCAGGTGGCAGCGCAGGTGCAGAGGAGCGGGTCTGGGAGGGGATGATCACCCTGCAGGTGGCAGCGCAGGTGCAGAGGAGCGGGTCTGGGAGGGGATGATCACACTGCAGGCTGGCAGCGCAGGTGCAGAGGAGCGGGTCTGGGAGGGGATGATCACACTGCAGGTGGCAGCGCAGGTGCATGGAGCGGGTCTGGGAGGGGATGATCACCCTGCAGGCGGCAGCGCAGGTGCAGAGGAGCGGGTCTGGGAGGGGATGATCACCCTGCAGGCGGCAGCGCAGGTGCAGAGGAGCGGGTCTGGGAGGGGATGATCACACTGCTGGTGGCAGCGCAGGTGCAGAGGAGCGGGTCTGGGAGGGGATGATCACCCTGCAGGCGGCAGCGCAGGTGCAGAGGAGCGGGTCTGGGAGGGGATGATCACACTGCAGGCGGCAGCGCAGGTGCAGAGGAGCGGGTCTGGGAGGGGATGATCACACTGCAGGCGGCAGCGCAGGTGCAGAGGAGCGGGTCTGGGAGGGGATGATCACCCTGCAGGCGGCAGCGCAGGTGCAGAGGAGCGGGTCTGGGAGGGGATGATCACCCTGCAGGCGGCAGCGCAGGTGCAGAGGAGAGGGGATGGGCGGGGATGATCACCGGGGGCAGCGCAGGTGCGGGAGGGGGTTCTGGGGGGGGGATGATCACCCTGCGGGGCAGGCAGGTGCAGAGGAGCGGGTCTGGGGGGGGTGATCAATGCAGGCGGCAGGCAGGTGCAGAGGAGCGGGGTTGGGGGGGGATACCCCCGGGGGGGCAGGCAGGGCGGGGAAGCGGGGGGGGAGGGGTGATACTGTGGTGGCGCGCAGGTGCAGAGGAGGGGTCTGGGAGGGGAGATCAACCCGCGGCGGCACGCAGGTGCGGGAGGGGGGTCTGGGGGGGATGACCCCCTGCGTGGGGG
>JAODAL010037290.1:0-40604 GCA_025379985.1 Phyllomedusa bahiana | reverse complement strand
CGTTCGGGGGACCCCGGGACGTATCCTAGTCCAGGTGCGTGAACCCCCAAACGCCCTGGACGTTGGATACATCTAAGGTCGTTAAGGGGTTAACCACTTGTAGTTAAAGGGCTTTTTCCACATTTATCACCAACCCAAAGGATAGGCAATAAGTATGTTTTTGCTGAGGGTCCCCTGCGGGCCTCCAATAGTTTAAAAGGGAAATATGTCGTAAAAAAAAGGGATTTGTTTAACCCCTTAATGACCGCCACTGTCTTTAGACGGCGGGATTTCAGGGGTTCGTTAGGGGACGCTTTTAGCCCGGGAGTTTGCGGCGCCCGGCGCCGAAATTTGTTCTGGGTTGGGGGTTGTGCTACACGCCCCGATCCCAGAGATCTCCTGCGGGCTCGGGGAGCGGCGGAAACCCCCACAGAGCCCGGGAACGGCTGCACAGTCAACTTGGGGACCTAGCGGGCCCCAAGCTGTTGTTATGAACCAGTGATTAGGCGATTTTGTGTGCTGTCTAACACTGCCTGTGTCAGACGACACAGATTAGCATGTTTAGCAAATGAATATCTAATTTTTTTTGTAAGTGTAAAAAAAAAAAAAATTTAAAAAATGTAAAACATTTTTCCCCTTCATGGGGGAAAAAAATTTCAAAAAACCATAAATGTTAAAAAAAAAAAAAAAAAAAAATAAAAATAAAATTTAATTAAAAAAAATTGTGCATAAATTACAACACAAAAAAAAACCCACACAATTTTGGGATCCCCCAGACGTAATAACCCGTAGAATTAAACTAACAAGTTATTACGTGTGAAATTGAATGGTTAAAAAAAAATATTTTTTTTTAAAAAAAACAAAAACATTTTTTTTTTTTTAAATTAAAAAAAAAATACTGCAATTTATTAAGTGAATTTAAAACTATTCCCCCATAAAGTCAACTCGTCTCGAATAAAACAGGCCATCCAACTGCGTCTTTGGGAAAAAATAAAAAAGTTACAACTGTTGAAAACGCATGGGGGCAAAAAACGAAAAATAGTTTGGTCATTAACTACTTTTCAGGCGTTCGGCTTAAGGGGTTAACTCGCATTTTTATGTTAAACACATTTTTTAGGCATTTTTGGTTGTTTTTTCTAATTTTCCAGATCACTTTCAGTATTTTTTTTAATAATTCTTAAGTCCTGCAGTTTTCACTTTTGGCCACTAAGCCAAATTTAAGTCTGACACTTCCTGCTCTGTTTAGAGAGCTTTTCAGCATGTTTGCTCATTATCAGTAAACAGGGGGTCACACTGAAAGGAGACACCATTGTGTACAGATAACACAGAATCCACCAGTCACAAGAGGAGATGTCACAGCTCCCCCTCTCCCCTCCCTTCACAGTGAAAACTCTCCTATACAAGTCTGAGACAGAAGCTGTCTTAAGAATCCTATGTGCATGAAACTGCTGTAAAGTATCGCTCTGACTGCTGTTAAAGCAGTGCAAGCAAGAATGTCTTCCCCACAATCATATATAGACGGCCGAATTGAGAAATCTACAATCAGGAAATAAAAACGACTGAGAGGAAAAGAATATGGATCAGGGTCTTGATTTAATAAGTAAAAAAAAAAATTGGCAACAGATTCCCTTTAAACAAGCAGCCAAGTCCCCCTGTTTCTCCTGGCAGCACTTGCTCAGTGCGGAGGTGTTTGAATAGAACAGTGGTCAAACATGCATTGGTGCTCTGTTCAAATATTTGGGACTGATCAAGATAACCAAGTGATTGGATATCTTTGCCAGTCTCTTAGTCTTTGAATAAGCAGCCGTCCAGCTTGTGCACTGTTGCTCTGTTAAAACACTTCTGCACTGCATAAAAGTAATGAGAAACAATGGGTTTCCTATTAGTGATTTGGAAAACCCACAGAGGACCCTTTGTAGTGGAAAAGGCCTTTCAAGTGCCTGTAAATTTCTGATTATTAAAAGGACCACGGTATGCTTCAAAGTGAAGGTTGAGTTTTCTGCACATTTTTCAGTAGATCTGTAGTGGTCTCTTGCTTTTAGCTGGAAGATTTCATGGTTTCCTAGTTGTGCTTCTTGGCTGCCCACAAGTTTCGGTACGACTTTTGTATGCAAGTCCATGGAGAGTCCTAAAAATCTTCATATTTCAAGCCAAATGAACCTTTAACTGATGCTTCCTTCTGAGCAGCCATGAAGTGTATAGAAAGGTTAACATTTTTTGCCAGTCAGATTCTCCTGGGATTCTATGTGACCGCCACCAACCCACATAAGGCTGGATCATTGTGGGCCCCTCTCTGCAAGTACCCAGCACAGCTGCATCTGTAGCTGTAGAGCTGTCTAGTATTACCACCAGGGCTGTGGAGTCGGTGCCTATTTTGCAGTCGGAGGAGTCATAAAATGGACTGACTCCCAAAATAAATATCTAATAAGTTGGTCCAGTTAGTTTGATGCAGTGCAAAGAGCAATTTTATATACAGTCATCTTACCTATCTTATACATAAATGTGACTTGCAAGCATTTAGCATCTGCTTAGGGCTGCAGAATCTTGTCATGTAAATGCATTGTTACTGTTTTGCTCCTAAAAATCAAAATGTTAATTTTTATTTTGTTAGTATTTGGGAAATCTGCCTTTGGTTTTCAGCACTGCCTGAATACTTCTGGGCTCTGAATCAGATTCAATCATATCTTGACCAAAATCTGATCCCAGATCTCTTCTACACATTCAAAAGATCAAAATAGTGTTACCCTTTTGCTTGTCAGTGTCTGTTCTACCTAAATAGCTTGATTATTGTATCATAAGGTGATAAACAGCCGGATGGGACCATTTTACTACAGTAAAGTTATCACTTAAACATGCGCCATGTATGAGGGAGTTGGGAGTCGGAGGTTTGGGAAATGTCGGAGTCGGGGCTTTGGCTTGCCGACTCCACAGCCCTGATTATCACTAAGGCTACGTCTACACAGCAATGTTAAAATGCCTTCCAAAATTCAATGGTGTTTTAACATTGCTGTACTGTGGCTTTTGGCACGGATTTGTGCCAAAGCTGCGGTTGGTTTTTGGATTTCCCATTGGCCCAGTACATGGGCAGCACAGGTATCCGGTGGAAGATAGAACATGTCCTATCTTCCGCTTGACGACCAGCGGCTTTAGTAGAAAACCAATGCTGGGTAGACTACAACATTGATTTTTTTTATTGAAGTCTACACAGCGCTGGGTACAAAATGCTGAATCCGCTAAAAATCCAACAAGAATCCAGTGCTGTGTAGACATAGCCTTCATCCATTGGTCAACCTTCTCCCCATTTGTGAGTTCTTGTGTCTATTATTTTCTACTTAACAATTGTCTTATTACATTATTAAAGGAGATGTGTATGTTGTGTAAATATGCACGCATTGATATTTGTCTAGGGGGAGATACATTTCTAGATATTTTCTTAACGGTTGTGCGATATCGTTATGATATAGAACATTCACAAGGCTAGAATGGCAGTATCGATTAGGGAGATAGAAGATACTTGGCTGGGCCTTTATAATTAGGTCTCGCTTAAACAATGATGATCTGACGGAAGGCCAAAGATTTGCAAGCTCCACAATATCTGGAGTGCTTGTGTGCTGAATGAGTATCTATTGATTAGGAGCCTTTCATGCTGTGCACTGGCCAATCTTGTTTAGAAGAAGAGCATCTATCTAATTGCCTGTTTTGTTGTGGCTGTGTTTCTACTGTTGTATTGTCAGAAACAAAGGAAAGAGTGGGTGGTCCGTCGGCTGATAGACACTTATGGTCTGTTGGAAGGTTATTTGTATCTGAACCACACTTCCCTGAGCTGCATTTTACACATAAAAAAAAACCTGTGTAACTTACCTAATGCCTTTTCTAGAATGGCGATGTTCACACTGGTTTTTTAAATTCTTACACTACTGAACCAAAGAAAAATGAACTAAAAATTGTTTCAGGGGAGAGGACACTGGTTCTTTTCACTATTTGTATCCATATTAATCAGACTGAGCAGTTAGTGAATGATTCCTCCAGTGTTCTTACCTAGACTTAAAAGGGTTATCTCACTACAAGGATTGCTTTTTATGTTAAAGATCTTGCAAAAACAAGTCACTTTGCAATATATGTCCATTAAGTGTCCTACCTATTCCTAGATATCCCCTCTTGTATGGGCTGCATCAGCTCCTTGGGTCACTATAGTTAGACCTGTTCAATCTCTCCTGATAGGCTGCTAACACTGGCTACAGACCTGGCTTTTACTGCAGTCTAGTAGAAGCCAGGAAACACACCCCTGAATTCAAAATGAAACCAAGAAAACAGGACAGAGGTAAGATGAATCAATGTAGTGAGACAACTCCTTTAAGTACAATATTGCCCAATTGCCCAAAGGGGTGCTTTGAAGGGTGAGGCCCTGATAAATCTTAGAACACATACTTAGACACATCAATATAGGAGTGTGTGTATATGTACATTTATAGGTAAAAATACAAGTGTTGCAGCACTTAAGCCTTAAAAAAGCCATCTAGTAAGGCGGAGTATGGGTCAATCAAGTATTAAAGTATTACATGCGTTATCACTTTTTTTTTTTTTTTTACCTGTTCTCGGTTGTGACTGGTCAGCACTGAGTGCTGCAATGTTTCTTCTATAGATAGATAGGTATGTGTGCGTAATAAATATATATCCCAATATTTCACAATATGTGTAATATGTGTGTGTGTAATTATATTCTTAATATGTACCCTGTATATATTTTATTTGGGGGGAGACTATAGTACTCAGGGACCCTAAAAAAAACAAAAGAAAAAAACCTGGTTAAACAGTGTACAGTCCATGTATTTGTGGGTGTTCTAATGTTTGTTTTTCTGTTCCTTATAGACCCTAGAGCAGCAAGTTCTTGGTCAAATCGTCCACCTCTCTTTAACCAGCCACCACAACAAAGGTAAGTCTAATGTGCCACTTTAACTAAAAGACCTGTCAAAACATGGGCTTCCAGCTGAGTGCCTTGCCATAGACGTCCCATGAAAACGACTCCAAGTTGTCCGATATTGATAGCTTGCCTTTATCTCCTAGCTTAGTTTTGTAACTCAACAAAGATTTGGGTTGTAGGATAGGCTAAACAAATTTCTTTTCAGAAGCTGCATGGAAATTAACGAGGCATAACTAATGATGTTCCACTTTTTAAGCTCCATGCTGGAACGGCTTGGTTAGCACAGACTCTCTATTGATTCTTGCTACAAACCTCTTGAAGTTCTAATCAACTTCTTTGGTGCAACTTTTTCAAGGCTGACAAGCCCATTGTAGGCCAGTGTCACTGTAGGTCACTAGTTATTAGTTGCCACTGAAAACAGTTTCTTTAACTACTTAAGACTCGCCTGAATTAAAAGCAGAAGGGTCTTGAAGGATTATAGAATCCACAGACTAATAAGTACCGTGCAATGGAAAGAATGTGACGTGGTTTAATAATGAGGGATGTTATACATATGTTCACTGACAAAACACAGAAGTTTGTAAAGGTCCCTACTTGTCTGCATCCATTGTAAAACTTCTAATGAACTCCCACAAGAAGGAATAAAGACTCAGACTATGTAACTCTCAGTTATGTTGCTACAGGCTATGACCAATTTTAGGTGTAACTTCCGTGCCAGATTTTTGTTCCTTCTTGGTAGCTACATTTCTTTCTATTTAAAGACACAGGTTTATTTTTTAACTGAAACACTGCAAAATAGTCTACATTTTCAGTTCGTATACCTGTGTATTTGGTCCGATTTGGTGTTTGGATGCAGGTACAAGTTTGCCAAGGGTCTTTGAATGTGGTTGCTACACCGAGGCAATTACAACATTAGTTGCTGCTGGTAATATGGGATGCCAATTGAGATCATAATAGATGTTGAATTTGTGTTCCCATATAAACTGTATACCAAATGTCAGTCTATGCCAATTAGTGCTGATGTTGCTAGGTCACGGCGGTCAATTGAAAACCACATCAATAGAACTTGGAAAGGGTTTTTTTCTTTTTCTGATCAGACCTTCTGACATATTGCACAGAATAATAGATGGGGGTGGGGGGATCTGACAAGGACCCTACCCTAGATTCAGAATTCCTTGCTGTAAGAATTCATTTGCAATCTGCAATTAACTCGAAAGAATGGCAAGCCTTAGAGTCTGGACTTTCAGAAAATAAAGCATTCACCTCTGTTGCTTATGTTTACCCTTTGGATAATGTACTTTGACTTGGAAACCCAGTGTTCAGAAGCAAGGGTGCATACAACTGAACAAAAACCGCTGTTAGCAGTTTTGGTCTTTAAAAATAAATTATTGAACAATCTTTTTTAATATCAGAAATAGTTTGGTATTGAATGTCCCATCCTTGAGATATAATTTTTAAAATTTTTTTTTTTTTTTTTTTAATATGTAGAAACTATGGACTCATGCAAGCTCCGCACCTTCAATACCCGAATCAGCACAGTGGACCAAGTAATTATCACCAGCGACAGAGAGATGACAGGAACTGGCAGGTAAATGAGAACAATTTTTAATTTTTTTTAATCCAGTTCTGTCCTATCTCTGTGTATGTTAACTGTATATTATGGCTTCTAACAGTGACTAAATAACCATTAATTTTTTTTTCTCCTTTAAGTGAGCGTTGTAAATTAGGTTGCTGTAGTTGTTTTTTTTTTGTTTTTTTTGTTTTTTCTTGACCATGTTCTAGTGTGTTCATTGGACAACAGAGATGTTTGTCAGACAAATCTCCCCTTTTTTACGCAGTGTTTAGAGATGTTCTGAGCGTATTTTATCTTCTGATTAGTTCTGTCTCGTCGCTTTTGTTGTTAAGTCATTGCTAGGGGTCGGTAGTGTAAGAATAAAGCAGTTTGCTCTTGTGTATTTTAAACCTTTAAACAAACTCGTCATTGTGTAAGTTTTTAAGAAGTAAAACCAAGGGCGAAATTTCCAAATGCCGCGTCAGCCGGGAAGATACAACTGGAAATAAATTTTTAGCACCTGCTTCTATTTTTTTCCCCTCACCCCCTGAATCTCTGCTGGTAGACTGTTTGATACAATGGATTAAAAATACTGTGTAAAATGTGTTTTTATTTTGTGAAGGCAGATGGTATTGTTTTGAATCTTGAATGTTCCTTAAGGAGCAAAAAAAGAAACAAATGCCATTTGTAAGAAATTTTGTTGACACTTTGTGTCGGTGTGTATAAACCCTACGTTCATTAACCTTTGTGTTACAGAGCATCATGCAGCAAGGGCAGAGGTGCTGAACACTCTGGCTTCCCAATTTTTCTTTTTTTTTTGTAAGTGTCAATTGAAATATTTTAGGAAAATTGCTTAGCTTTTTATTCAGCAGTGTTTCAGTGTCTTATATGTTTTCTTCCGTAATAATTTTATAAAGACATGAAAATTTAAAGTGTCCTGTCTTTTGTTTTCCTTTTCATTTTTTTTTTCTGTGAAGTTTTTAGTTTTATTCAGTGAATTATACGTATCATTAGGCATGCAATTCAAAATGGTTAAAAAATAGTTCTAAAGTTTGTAAAATCATAGCCATAGCTTGGCTTTATTGCTTTAAATCCTTTATCGATCATACACTCCGAAAAATAAAAAAAAATAAAAAAAATAGACTTTTTTGTTGCTTGTATGACTGCACTCATCTTTGGTGTACTTTTTTTTTTTTCTGTGCACTGGCACATTAACTTTAACCATAACCATTGTGGTTACCATATTGCAAACAGCAAAGTTGTCTTCTGAAAATGGTGGACTGCAGTATAAAGTAAAAAAAATTTACAATTTGCCATCTGGGTGTTTTCCCAAACTTTTTATATTTTAACTGTACTAAATGTGAGGAAGTAATTTTAAAGTACAAAATGAGGACCAATTAATAATTTTATAGATTTGTTTTAGGGCCACTAATGTATGGCCAGGTTATCCTATACTGGAAAATATTAATGTTTCTAACAAAAGAAATTAAATGTAAAACAAATGCAAAAGTATGTTTAATTTCTGTGGGGCAAACTGCATCCAAAGTAATTGAGACTGGCAAGCCTGTGTGGATGCGTCCTTCCTTAGGTACATAATAGATAAGCTTGGAAAAGGGCATGGGTTCATCAAGTCCAACCTTTAAACCTTCACTGTTGAGTCAGAGGAAGGCCGAAACTATGAGCTGCCTGCCAGTTACCCCATACAGGATTTCTTGACTTTGCTATCAGACTAAATCTACAGTTCAACCCTTGGAAAGTCTGATGCATAAACCTAGACCTAAATCTGCTTAAAATCTTTTACTCAAATAGCCTTTATTGCAACTCTTCACCTGCTTAAATAAAAGTTTTAATGGATTAACGTAATCATATTTGAAACCAATTTTAGAACCAGCTGAAATAGTTTTTTCTGCAGTTTTAACTTTTGCATAATTCTTTAACTTAAAACTCTGAATTTTGGAAAAATTGTTCATATTCTGCTGCCGTGACTTCAGATGAGACCGGCCTAAAAATATTCTTGAGGCTTGTTAGTACTGATCTATAACAAAGTAAACATAAGCAACCCAAAAATGTTATACCACAATTAGGTGTCAAACGTATTGCTTACATCCTTTAGCCATTCTTAATCCGATAGTTTATCGCCAGGTTATGCACATTGGTATCTCCTACTTTAAAAAGATTTAGTTGCTGATCGTTCCAGATCGGTTTTAAAAGCGGATTTTAGTGTTCTAAGCAAATGTCACCACATAACCAAATGGAGTATATTTCTACAAGAAATTTAATGCATTTATAGTCTGAGGCACATACATTCTTCTAATGCACATCTTTGCTGTGCAAAACCTTCTGTGAAACCTTCATTAAAATAGTAACCGGGAAGTTTTTGTCCATCACAGAAATCAAATGCTCTCATTGGGTGGACACAGTACATGTCAATTAATGATTGGCACTGGAAGGGAAAAAAGAACATTTTTACGAAGTAATCTGTGACTGGAATATTTATCAATTATTCCCAATGATGCAAGTGACCTAGTGCACAAACTATTTTTTGCTCATAATACTAAAAGGCATTGGGCGACATTCGAATTTAATCCAATTATAGCGAATGACCGAAGTGACGTGGTGTAGAAAAGATTTTCCACCCCTTCATAAATGTGGTGATACTTGTGACATACACATGAGATCTTGTTTGTCACAAGCATCACCACATTTATGAAGGTGTGGAAAATCTTTTCTACACCTAAAATCATTTTACTGTACACCACGTACCTTCGGTCATTGGCTATAATTGGACGAAATTCGAATGTCGCCCAATGCCTTTTTAGTATTATGAGCAAAAAATAGTTTGTGCTACATAAACATCTATAGGTGACAAATGAGATCCACACTGACCAGTAGAGGTAATCCTTAGAGGCCTTATTATCTAGCTAAATTGCTTATGGCTGTTAACTTGCCAAAAACCCATTTAAAATTTACAACCAGCCATCACATTGTATTCATATCATACTGGTGTATGAGATCATGTCCATCTAAGTTATAAGTGGAAATGATAGAAAGAAAAAAAAAAACTATCCTTTTATATGGCTTACTAGTTACCTTTTGCTTGCTTTAATAGCTACAGACAGAATTATACTACCATAAAAGCAATAATCTGCTCAAGTAGAAATCTAAAGCGCTGTTACTCTGAGAACCTTGACATTCATGATAGACGGCACTTTTTAATCATTGCATTATTTGTAATAGATTTTACACTTGGAAGCTTTAAAATCTTGTAGAGCCACCAAAGTTTTATCTATATTTTCCAGTGATGATCCTGATACCATGAACTTTGACTTGGTCCCAGAATAACATTTATGTATTCTAGTTTTACTGTTTTATTCTGTTTATTTTTACCTGGACCAAATCTAATCTAAATTTTACCTACAATATCAAAAATTAAAAACTGATAATTCATGTTACTGTATCATTTACTTCAATTTAGTCCATTTCATGTTTTCATTTATATAGTCTTCTAAAACATTGACATTTTTAATGAGAGCACAGTCTACAGCACCTGATTTCTTTTAGTATACTAGTAAGATTAGTATTTCAGTATGAAGACATTAATCTGCTCAAAAATGCATTAAATGTTCTAAAAGGTAACATTTAGGGCCAAATGTATGAAACCGGTTAGGTCTAAAACTCTTTTGCCTATAGTAACCTATGGGCAAAAAAGTGAGTTTTAGACCTAAGCAGTTTTCATACATGTGGCCCTTAATCTTATTTTTAAATTTGAATGTGCTATAGCCATATCTATATGCACATGCTTATACATAATAGTTATATATCGTAGTTCACCTTCTGCTTACATATCGCATGCTTGGCAACAAAAAAGGATTTGGTAAATACTATTGATAAAGAGCATAATTTAGAATTTTTAATTAAAACTCTGGCAGAGAGCTACCTGCCCCTTCCTTCATTCCTTTGTGTAGCAGTCACATTTTAGTTGAATTTAGACCAAACCAGTCAGGCCTTGGTACTTTGTATATTGTTATCTCCAGACTCTGTATTATGGGAGGCTGAGAGATGCAGCTGAACTTAAGGTTTTGCTTTTGTTCTGCTTTGGCCAAGTACCCTTTCTGGACTGTTCTGTGCAGGGACACTTATCCCTGCTCTTCAGTTAATGAGGGTTACCTAGTCACTACATTTGTATGCTTATTAAAGATCTGCACTGCAAAGCTTACAGGCATGTCTGTTGAAAAGCAACAAAGATCCATGGCTTCAATACCCCCACCACAAGTTCTATATTCTGCTAGGAATGTGTCCTTATGGTAGATTAACTGCTTTCCTTGCTTAACGCACCTGCCTTCCTGCTTCCATCTAGTACAGAGGTTAAGCATCATCAATAAGGTCCACCATGATCATCATCCTAGTAGATCTGGCTCCCAATTACAAAGCATTGTTACATCCTGTGCAAATCAGTTTTACATTTTCATATGTGATCACATAATACTTACGCCTGAATGTTCAGGTAACGCATAAAGAATGATAGTGTAGCATTCCCAACTATTCTTTGGGGATACTAGTAAAATGTGACTAAAAAGTCCACAGAAGTTACCTTTAGTGTTTAAATCCTAGAAACACTGCTACTGTGAAATGCAATGCAAATTAAATACCCACTGCACCAACAAAATTAGGCATGCGCTTAAAGATGTAGTTTTTGTGTTTTTTTATTAATTAAATTATTATTTACCGGTGTCTAAATAATTAGGTTTCTTTTCCTTCCCCCTGTTGGTAACAACATGTCAAACATTTACAAAACAAATCCAACCAATGGAAGTCATCAAAACAATGCAAAGGTGTGAGGAAATAATAAATACAGGACAAATATTTGAGACCTCAAAGAAAAACCCAAATATTAAGCAATTAACTGTATATTAAAATAGTTATCCAATTGTTGGGTATTGATTTATATTAAATTAGTCTAGATCATAATGGGAAAAAAAGCCTGACAAGGTTTTATATTTCGGATTGACACTTTCTAACTTTTTTACATTATGTAAGATACTAAAATATGCAAAAATAAAATAAAATTTACAATACTCGGCAATACATTGCAGCTACTTTACAGAATTTTCTATAAATATTACGCTTGTATTTCCTTGTACACATAACATCCAATAACAATAAAAAAATTCTATAAAATACTGTAAAGAGGATATCTATAAAATACGATCCTTGAACAGTTTATTAAACACGTACTCGCCTGATCAGTCTGTCCTGTGTGAGCTGAGTGAGTCTCTTGCTGACTGAGTAGTTGTGTCAATAAAATATTGTCACATTGCTATTAGTTTATCTTGCTATAAGAAAAATATAAATGTTCTTTGTTTTAGGATTTTTTTTGTTCTTGTTGCGTTTCATTGAAATATTATTGCAGTCTGCAGATGACAATATGCACCAGATTGGGGTGTCCTTCTGCTCTATTGTCAGTTTTTGCAGTCTACAGTAAAGAAGTAAAATTACAGGTTAGCTTTTCAGTTCCCATGGATGTGCAGACTTCCACTGGAAAGCATAGACAGTCAGTAGCTCTTGACCTAGAGGTGAATCCAGATGCACAGGGCTTTTGCCTCACCACGTTCTTCCGTAGAGCATGCCAGGATTGACCATACCATTGCTGTAGTCTACACTTGAAGTGTCCATCTGTGCTATGTTGGCCACCTGATTGTGGAGAGATTGTGGGCTTGGAGACATTTCTTCTAAATCTGGAGCTTGATTTAAAGAGTTAACCTGTTGATGCTGGTGTACAGAGCTGTTAGAAGAAGACAGTACACCGTTGGAGGTGTTTTGCTGTTGCTGTGTTACTTGCTGTCCAGTTGCTGAGCTGTTAGAACTGTTTTGACACGGCTTGCCATCTTTCACAAGGACGGGCACGGCCACTCGGCGAGGTGATTGCTGTTGGCACAGGTTACTTTCTTGTTGAAGTTGTTGTGTGACCTTGTCTTTTGCTTGTCTTTTCATCTTGTACCTGTGATTCTGGAACCAGATCTTTACTTGAGTAGGGGTAAGGTGAATCATACTTGCCAGGTGCTCTCTTTCAGGTGCTGAGAGATACTTCTGTTGCTTGAACCTCCTTTCTAGCTCATACACTTGAGCCTGTGAGAAAAGGACTCTTCTCTTCCTTCTAGGAGCTGCATGAAGAGGAGCCATTGACTTTGCAGCTTCTGCTATACCTTGTAAAGTGCCCATACCAGCCATGTTCATACCAGTAGATGGTCCCATAAATCTAGAAACTGATATACATTTGATTAGCTTGTTGAAATTGCAAGTCCTTTATTAAACATATCACATGATTTTAATTGCAACTTAGTCTTTTAAATTAATATCTGAATTATTTGTGCTAGATATCTTAAGTATGTGAACAACAATCTAAGACAATATAATAGAAATAAGAAAGCCGTACTTACTTGTAGAATATCTTGGGTCTGGGTTGGCTCCATACCACCCAGTAGCTGCTGCGCTATTCCTCATTGAATCTTGATAAGTAGAGATATCTCCCATATTGCTAATGCTTCCATTGCAATAACCACCCATTGCACCATGTGAAAACTGGGAAACACTGTGTGGCATGTGATAGGTGGTGGTCACGGTGGCATTATGGCTCATGGAGTGCTGCTGCATCCCTGTCTGGGAGACATGAGTCTGTCTATAGGCTCCTAGAGAGGTGCTCAGGTTACCAGTGTTGTCCATGCCAGCAAACTTCTTGTAGGTCTCTTCAATGGGACTCAGGATGTCGGTCACTGAAAAAGGTGTAGTATGCTTTGGGCTCAACGACATGGTTCAGCGACCAAGCAGGTAAAAAACTGATGATCTGATCAGCCTTGTGTAGTGTCAATTCTTTCTCCTTATGGATGTTGTCTACGTAAGAGAGTGCTTGGAGGACGCCTGAGATCCGATTGATCGCCTTACAAAGTAGGCGAGACCTAAGCTCTCTTATCTCGGGTTTATTTTAGCCTGTAACCAGGTTTACAACACTCACTGAAGTGGGAGGGAAGGGGGAGGCTTGGGAGGGGCAACAAGAGACCATCACACAATACTCATTCACACATGTCCAAGATAATTGACTAAAAATGCAGTTACTTTCCTAATGAAGACCCTAATGTAAGCCAGCTAGAGCCATTCCTGGAAGCACATTCCTGGGCCAGTGATTTAAATAACTCTCAACATCTATGCATAATCAAGAGTAGACACCTCCTAGTAATGGTAAGAGTTTGACATCTCTATCTGCTGAGAAACAGAAACCTGGAGAAGAAAGGACCCATGTACAGAATCTCAAGTATTAGGAGACCCTAAGGAAAACATTTGTCCCAAAAACGTAAGTGTTTTCATATTTCTTCCTAGTGGTAGCCACTAAATTGTTATATCTTAAGAACAAGCATTGGCATGTACTACCAGCAAAAAGTTGTGTAAAGCTCAGCGGTTCTTTAAGGTTGTTTTCACCATCGTCTAGATGTAGACTAAAATTAATGCTTTCAGATATCATACACAGTACTATCTGCAATGCAAAAGGAAAGCAGTGTATGACTTTTATTACTTAACTTTCCTACAACTGTCATTTGATAACGTGTAAAGTATCTACCATGTTTTTCACCCTATGTACATTAAGTATTATGTTCCCAGTCAAGTGTCTTTATTAATGTTTGCTTCACTTAAAAAAAAATGGGAATTTTAAAAATTCAACTATTAGCATGAAAATAAATTTAAATACAGTTAGTATCATTTTATTAGAGAATTTAAGTCTTGAGAAAATATATTTTTCTAATAAACCAAGCGACAAAAATATTTCTTCCTGTCAACCTATTTATGTTTTAAAAAGAGAATTACTGGGAGTGAAGAATGAGAGTTGCTTTTTGCATTATTATGAATTACTATGAAATGGGTAATTTCACAGTAATCATTCATAATGCAAAAAAGCAAATATTTTAATTTAAAGATGGTATTTCTGGTACTAAGGTAAACTGTGAGATAAAAGTTTAAATGTTTTCCACAGAGTTCATTTTTTTACTATTCGAAAAGGAAGCTTTATTCATAACAAAATGTCATATGCAATACAAACTTGTACAAAATCCAATATGCATACATGTACAGAGTTCATTTTTTAATAAAGCAAGAAAAGAAATATTCTATCTGTTATATCTATGTGCATTTTGATTCTTCTATATTATCTATTCATCCTGTATATGTATCTCATTTTGATTTATATTATTTAGGTTATGTTAAAGAGAACTTCCTGGCCGTGATAGATGTACTTCTGTCTCCAAGAAACATACCAGCAGTGTCCTCGAGGGTATTCAGCTAACCATCATAATACTAGAAATAATAACTCATGTAATTGACTTAGCAAGAACCTTTTATTTGCTTGGAAGAAATAGAGATGTCAAAGTGATGTCAGCCATTCCAGACATTCTCTGTGCACCAGGGCTGTGTACAAGTAGGTTAGGTGTTCTTCCTTGGCTGTACACTTCTTGGTATAATGGATATTTGGAGTATTTCGGAGTTAAGAAGAATAGATCTGGGTGTTGGGATGTGTTTTGACTTGTGTTGTGGGCTGAGGGGATGTGACTGGCATAGGTGCTCTGTATCGAGCACATAGCAAAATATAGTTAATGGATCCTTATGAGCTAAGAATGGAGATTTTTTTCCCCCCTTAGCTACTTAAAACTAGAAATAAAAGGTGTGTGTTGCTCTCATTATTTGTATCTTTGTACATGAGGGGTTCTGTAGATATGTATAAGAGGGTCAGAGAGTGCTCAGGAGGCCTGAGTCATATTGAGAGCTACTTTACCAAGTGCCAGGGAGACAGCTCAATGGTTCGAACCATTAAGAGTTTAACTCTTTGATTTGAGGAGATCGTAAAGCTTTATATGTTCCAGATTGGGCCTTGTGCGAATCTCAGAAGCAGTGCTTTTGTTACCAGACACCAACCATCCTTTGTTGCATTTAATACATATAGTATATTTGTTCATGAACACCTTCCTTCTGTTTCATGGTAAGCACCTTGAACTGTATTCTTCACTTGCCATCAACTCAACAATGATACAATCTAGCAGAGCGTCCAAGGATAAAATTCTATTGTGATTCCATACCAACAGTAAGTATAGCTTTAATGTGTCTTATGTTTGTACACTCTGTACGAAGGTATCATCATATATGTCTGTGGTATCACATTACACGGTCATCACACCATTGATACAGAGAGCTAAGGTGCAGAAAGAAAGCTAATGCATGCCTTCTTTCTACATACTAGTCTGTTTAGAATTTTGTTATATACTGTTAACTTCATTACTATTTACATTACACTATGATTTTTATGTATATATCTATGTAATTTGTCCATTTGATATCAGTTTATCTTATAAAAACAACAAAATGCACATTAAATCTGTAAATAAAGATAAATATATATTTGGCTTATAGATGCATGAATTACCTATAGGCACAACAATATTGTATAGACGTTAAATTGAGTAGATTTATGGACTTGCAGCAGTTAATCATTTCAGGATTAATAACAATAGCCAGGAGATTCATAAGTACATATATAACGATTTTCATTATTATGCTTGAAAATTTACAGAATATCATAAACAACAAGAGAACTACCTTCTACTACTATGTGGTAACCTCACTGGGTTTCATTACTAGGTACTAGTTATATTAATAGCATTTCATGGTTGCCGTTGAATCTAAATTTAAAAAAAAGGAAACAACTGATTTCCAAGGACGCATCTTTAAAATTCTGTACCACCAAAGAGGATGAATAATTACATCAAATGATAATGAAAAGAGTACAGTTCTGCCGCCAGCTCAAGTCAAGCACCGACTTCCCTTCTTTCTCATTTTCTTGAGGACTCTGCGCTTTGTGTTACAAAAAAGGATTTGGACAGTTTCTGGGGCAACAGGTAGAAAGTTGTACCCCTCCTAAATACACAGGGGGTTAATGAATTTCCCATGGGATGTAACAGGGTAAGCTTGCAATATTTTTAAACAGCAAAATTTTAATTAGAGAAAGGGAACTATACAATATGAATAAACTATACTATGATTTTACTATAATAGACACATTATTTCTTCGTCTGTTGTGCTATGTTATAGTGTACATAACACTGTATTTTATAAAACATTAGAAGCATCTTAATGGAGAGGAAAATAGTTTACAAAAAAAGGAAACCATAACAGTAATAATAAATTTAGGAGGCAAGAGAAATTAGTCTTAATTCAGTATTTGGCTTTTCAAGAGCCACGAGTAGCGAGCCTGCCCTGTATTTACAGATTTCATCAGTGCTAATATTAACAGGATGTAAAAACATATGTGGGGATAATATGTAATTGAGTGCTTTTATTTCGTAATAAGTGATCTTAATTTACATGCAGATATTTATTTTTATTTACAATATATGGAACTACACAGTGATGATATACGGTTTAAGTTAATTACATTGGGCACATACTGAAATGCCAGTAAAAAAAAGTATTATAAAGTAATAAATCTAGGATACTGTCTGTTTTGTCTGTCAGTCTATTTATCTATCAAATTCACCTATCTTGCTCAATTGCTGCTACCAATATCAGTTTCTTGACCAATAGTTTCTGAAGTAATTAAACTGCATTTCAGAAGTGTAGTCACTACACTAAATGTAATTGTTCAAAGATTACAGCACAATCCTCCAAATTTCAAACAGAGCTTTTTGTCTAATTCTCATATTATAATTGGAAAATGAAAACAAAGGCAATGCTGCAAGTAAATATGTTCCTAAGCAGTGAATAGCTGTAAAGTCTAATGGCTAATCACTAAGTTTCAGCCTGTGGTAAGGGATGCATTGTGTAACCATGGAAGCATTACATTTTACAAAGATGGCCACTGTCTACATTTAACTACTTTACTGTTGGGTAGTCTATATAAGATTTATTACCTAAAAATTATAGCTATGGAAATTGTTTAAAAAAAAAAAAAAAAAACACGATTTAGATTTCAAATGATTGGAAAGGGTTGAGCAATTGAATACTTAAGCACTGTTGTTAGGCCATGCCTAGACAGCACTGATTTTTGGTCAGATTTACGATGGATTCCGTATTTAGAATCCACCGAAAATCCGACTGTAACCAGTGCCTAATAGACCTCAATAGAAAATCTGTGCTGTAGTTTACATAGTATGGATTTTCTGCTGTAGGATTTCAAAATTTCCAGCCTTCCGCCAGAAGATAGAACATGTTCTATTTTCCGACGATTAATTGCAAATTCTAGTCCATTCAATGTATTAGAAAATCCGAAAATAGACCGTGGTGCTTTTTTTGGGCGCAAAAAAATGCAGCATGGTGATAGTAGAATGCTGTCGGATTTTCAACGGCATTTTAGCATTTGCAGTGTAGACATAGCCTTAGAGTTTGATGTTTTAAGTGCTAGATTTGGGATTATTTTGTCTAATAAATGACATTGCAACATATCCTAAAAGATCAGTGTTCTTAAAACAAGCTTTTCCTACATTTCTATGACTGTCTAATATTTCATAAAAGACACACAGGAAGTATTCATTCACCCAAACAATTTAATTTTACCTCCATATTTAAGAAATTATAATTTGTCTAGTTCGATGCCTCAAAAGTCCAACCTTTTTTCCCCCTCCAACTTCATGGCTCCCATCATATGTTCTATTGTAATGGGCAATAATTCTGCCAAATTCCAAATGGTTTTTGCATAATCATAATTTTTTTAATATTTTTTTTGTAATAAACCTATTCACTCCAGGCCATGGTAGAGGACTGTTTGCTCTTGGCCATCTAGCAACAATACATGTGTCAAGAGGTACTTAAATTATTTTTGTAACCAAGGTTGTAATAGCAAATGCTTTTTTATGCACTTTTTTTTGTATATTTTTTCTTTTGTGCTCAGTTGACCGCCACCATGTAAAGCTTATTTTTTGTAATCTACTTTGACATGATGTATACTGATCAGAAGGGGTCATTCTTTAGTAAATAGAGGCTTTACTAACCATCTAAATTCTTATATTTATATATTTGTGAAAGGTTACGTTTGTTGAATAACTGATAAGTTTACCAACCATCCTTTTCATGTTTATATATACTTATGTTTCTCTTTAGGCTTTTCATATATTCCAAGTATATATATATATATATATGTGTAAGATAACAGTATGGTGTTATTGCTCAATGGGTTATGAGTAAAAAAGGATGGGGGGGGGGGGTGGAAAGGAATTATGTCTCCCTTTCTATATTCAATATATACTAATTATGTAAATGGTACCACCTATTGTCATATCATAAAACAACAATCAGCTTATGTATAAACTATTAGATCAAGGAATGTAATGTAGCCTACCTCTGACAGCCATATCATATTAATGGAGACAATATATGTAATGACTGCTAGTGTTACAAGCTATAAAATCTTGTAGAAGTGCCTCAGCTTTAGTTATTAAACTGAGCCAAGCCTGTTATACAGTAATGACCTTGATTTTATTATATCATTAGTTTACCTTGGCACTGATTATTATTATGGAATATAAGTACAAAGTGATTTCTATACTCAATAATATCCGAGTTAAGATTTGAATTAAAAAATTGTAGCATGATGTAACGTGTGTGTGTGTGTGAGTGTATATATGTATGTATTTGTGTATGTATATATATATATATATATAAATATATTTGTGTGTGTATATATTTGTGTGTATATATAAATATATATATATTTGTGTGTATAGAAATATATATATATTTGTGTGTATAGAAATATATATATATTTGTGTGTGTGTATATAGAAATATATATATATTTGTGTGTGTGTATGTAGAAATATATATATATTTGTGTGTGTGTATGTAGAAATATATATATATTTGTGTGTGTGTATGTAGAAATATATATATATTTGTGTGTGTATATAGAAATGTATATATATTTGTGTGTGTGTATAGAAATGTATATATATTTGTGTGTGTGTATATAGAAATGTATATATAATTTGTGTGTGTGTATATAGAAATATATATATATTTGTGTGTGTGTTATTAGAAATATATATATATTTGTGTGGTGTGATATAGAAAATATATGTATATATTTGTGTGTATGTAGAAATATATATATATTTGTGTGTGTGTATGTAGAAATATATATGTATATTTGTGTGTGTGTATATAGAAATATATATATATTTTTGTGTGTGTGTATGTAGAAATATATATATATTTGTGTGTGTTTATAGATATTTATATATATTTTTGTGTGTGTATATAGAAATTTATATATATTTGTGTGTGTGTATATAGAAATATATATATATTTGTGTGTGTGTATATAGAAATATATATATATTTGTGTGTGTGTATATAAAAATATATATATATTTGTGGTGTGTATATAGAAAATATATATTATATTTTGTGTTGTATATAGAATATATATAATATTTGTGTGGTGTTATAGAATTATTATATTAATTTGTGTGTATATAGAAAAATATAATAATTTGTGTGTATATAGAAATATTATATATTTAGTGTGTGTAATATAGTACATATTCATATATTTGCTGTTTGTATATAGAAATAAAATATTATATTACTATATATTTATTATAATTTTGTTGTTGGATATAAAAAATATTTATAATTATAATATTATATATTTTTGTGGGGATATAGAAATTTATATAAAATTTTTAAAATTATATTTATATATATTTGTGTGTATTTAGAATTATATTTTTATATATTATATATATATTTTGTGTATAAGAAATATTTTATATATATTCTATTATATATATTTATATATATTTTGTGTGTGTATATGAAATTATTATATATATTATATAAATAATATATATATTATATTATTTGGGGTTTGTAATAGAAATATATATATATATTATATATATATTTATATATTTTTTTTTTTATAAAGTGTGTGGTGGTAATCCAAATGTATTAGTGTATCAATTTGTAATTTGTTAGCTAAAACAACAAACTCCATGGAAAAATAAATTTCCAGCTGTATTTAAAAAAGATTATATCTAGTTCAAGGGTGAAGTGTGCTAAAATTGTACACGTTTTCTGAAAATTAAATTTTTTTCTAAAAAAAAGAAAAGAAAATACCTCTCCCTTTTATTACCTCCCCTATTTCTTAATCTAGATCTATCCCCTGTTCCACGTTGGCAGTTTTGACATGGATGAAAAATATTCAGTAAATAAAATTAATAAATACGAACATTTCGTATTTCCATTTTAATTAAAACCCTGACGGAGAAGGCGATCTGGCCCCTTCTTTACTCCTTTGTGTAGCAGCCACATTTTTGGTTGAATTTAGACCAAACGAGCTACAATGGTGGAGGCTTCGGTAGTTTGTATATTGTAATATATGTAGACTATGTGTATTATGGGAGGCTGTGAGATGCAGCTGAACTTTAGGTTTTGCTTTTGTTCTGCTTTGGCCAAGTACCCTTTCTGAACTGTTCTGTGCAGGGACACTTATCCCCCTCTTCAGTTAATGAGGGTTACCCAGTCACTACATTTGTATGCTTATTAAAGATCTGAACTGCAAAGCTTACAGGCATGTCTGCTGAAAAGCAAAAAGCAACAATGATCTATGGCTTCAATACCTCCATCACAACTTTTACATTATGCCGGGAATGTGTCCTTATTGTAAATTAACCCCTGTCTTTGCTCAGTGAACCTGCTTTCCTGGTTTTATATACTACAGAGGTTTAACTTCATCATCATCAATGAGGTCCACTATTCTAATACATCTGGTTCTAATTTACAGAGCATTATCGCATTCCATGACAATTACCAAATTATAGTTCATTTTTGATTTTTCATATGTAATAGTGGACTGCTCAGGCTTTGCATTATTAAACTAAATGTTGAGAATAAATAAGGAATTACAGTGTAGCTTTAACAAATATGTTGGTAAGATAGTAATCAGATTTAAAAAGAATGTGTTCTCCGGGTCTAAAACACAGTCGGTGTACAAATAAAAGGCACATTATTGAAATTAAATTGCTCATGGCACCAGTCATCAAACATAGAGATGAAGTTTAACAATGGTTATCTGTGGTCAATCACAGAATAACGAAAAAAGTAAAATAGGTAAACTAAAGAGAGAGAATACTCTAATAATGGGCCTCACAAAGTTTATATGAAACAGTACATAAAAATCTGTAAAAAACCCCCCCAAAAAAATCAAAAGGTTAAATGTCTACTAAGGTAAAAAAAAAAAAAATCAACGAAGGGCACAAGGATAAAGACAAGTAGGTAAAACATTCAACCTAATAGGCTTCACACAGTCCATTGTACACCTCCAGAGAAATAGCTCAGTTGCTTATTTTGTTCACTCCCACTACACATTCAGCTTTCATGATGGACATATAAGTTCCCAGATTATGATGCTGACTTATTGGGCACAGTGTAGCACTCTGGAGACCAACCACCTGCACCCAACACCTTCAGGGTTGCCAAATCTGATTTTTTTTTCTCTGCAATATATCAATGACAAATAACAAAAAGCTAAGATTTGTATGATGCACTAGAAAATCGGAATGAGGTATAAAGGTTCCAAATCTTATGTCCACTGTTTAACTACTGCTAATGTGTCCATATTAGTAGTTAAAGTGAACTATTAAATTATAATTGCAACCACAATAACACACACAAGCACCTCCAGTTAAAAAAAAAATAAATAAAAAAAAGCCCTGACACATCAATGTTTATGAACAATGAAAAAGGTCTCCTATTTCTAGACTGTCTAGGAATTTAAGGATGGTTGGCAACCTTGAACGTGTTTCTTCATCACAATATCATCAGTGGTATTGCTACATAGCCTGTCGATGCTGAAACCCTCCTCTCACCTTTAGTTAAATTACCTTTACAGTTGTTGAAATATTATAGTCTAGTCACAATAGACAATATTATTGTGCTAGTAGTTAAATGTGTCCTTGAACCTTTTAATTCAATTTAAATATACTGTACTATAAAAATGTGTCCAGCAAGTAAATCACTACTGTATAGGGCAACGCTTGTCCTAGCACTTCTTACTATATTAACAACCCTTTGTAGAATATAATTAGTAACTGTTCAGTAAGTAACTAATGCAGGAGACAAATCCTTAAAGAGGTGTTCCCCCAAAGGAACATCTGTGTAACAGGTCAGCTCATAACTAGCTACGAATCGACTATGTTACAGAATGAGGAGGGCGGCGCTTGTGACTATACTCCATATCTATTTTGATAGGAGTTCCAAATATACTGTAGCCGAGCAAACTTATCTGGCTATTTTCAGTACTCCCATAGAAATGAATGGTGAGGATGGCCACAAGCTCTGCTCTCCTCATTCTGTAACACAGTTGGCTTGTAGCTGGCTATAAACTGGCCTGTTACTCAGATGTTGCTTTGTGGGAACACCCCTTGAACTAACAATTCATTATATGCACATAAAAGCCAAACCTTCTAAATTAAATCTATGTTTTCTATCTTATAAAATGTTATCAACTACTTAAAAGATAACTGATGTACTGGACAACTCCTTAACTGACAGTTACATGGATAACTTCTCAACTACCAGCTCCTTAAACATAACACATGGCAACAGAAATCTTCTTTAGAAATAAATGAATAGGTGGGCTGTTTGATGGAGAGCTGTTTAACAGTAGTGAATCACTACTCCACTCTTCACCTAATTTCCATACCATTTTAGACGGAAGTAGATTGCTTATGCACAGGTTATACCTAGAAACTACAAGTTGTGAAATTACATCACAAATATTTAATGAAGTTGTTTCTACGTTAACTCTTTGGGCAGAAATAAATTTGAAGGTTTTGGTTGCTATGTGTAGTTGTCCAGTGTATTAGTATTACTGTATTAGTTACCAGCTGCTTAAAAGATAAAAGGTTGTCCACTGTATACAAAAATATAGCATTCAGCTCCTGGGACCCCATTCAAATAACAAAAACATACTCCTCTTTCTCCGGTACCCAGCTCTCTCTGTCTCTCTAGTCTTCTGTTTTCATTCATGTACCTTTCGAATGGGCATGTCACCACTGAAGCTGCTGATTTGGTGGCAGTGATCACATGCCTCTACTTATATCACCGTTCAGAGCGGTTTCAAAGGGTGATGTATATGAGTGACATGTAACCGCTTCAACCAGTCAGTGGCTGCAGTGGTAATATCCCCATTTGGAGGCACATAAATGAAAACAGAAGATCAAAGAGGCGCAGCGCTGGAAGCAGGTACTGAAGGAAGGTGAATGTTTTTTTTATTTTAATGGGACTCTACGAGCTCATTGTTTGATTTTCTTACATTTTATATTGTTATGTTAACATAGGAAAACATACAACTTTCAAATATACAAGTGTTTAATAATCCTGTTTATGGTTTTTATATCAATGTGGTTTGTAAGGCTGAAAAAATACAGACATACATTCAGTTCAGTCTATTTTGCTAAAGTGTTGATCCAGAGGAAGGCAAAAACCTCCATGAGGTAGAAGCCAATTGTCCTCATTTTAGGGAAATAATTCCTTCCCGACTCCAATATGGCAATCGGAATAAATCCCTGGATCAACGACCCTTCTGCGAATCCTAGTAACTATAACTTGTTATATTATTACACTCTAGAAATGTATCCAGAACGTTTTTGAATTCTGAGTTCACCATGGCAAGTTCCTCTGGCAGAGAGTTCCACAGTATCACTGCTTTTACAATAAAGAATCCCTTTCTATGTTTATGCAGAAACCTTATTTCCTCAAGATGTAGAGGATGCCCCCTTGTTCTAGATACAATCCTGGGTATAAATAAATCTTTGGAGAGATCTCTATATTGATTTTTAATATATTTATACCTATTTATTTTGTTCCCCCTAAGCCGTCTTTTCTCTAAACTAAATAACCCTAATCTTGCTAATCTTTCTAAGTATTGTAGTCCACCCAGTCCTTTTATTCATTATGTTGCCCGCCTTTGAACCTGTTCAAGTTCTACAATGTCCTTCCTGTGAACTGGTTCATAAAACTGTACACTATTCCTTGTGTGGTCTGACCAGTGACTTGTATAATGGTAGAATCATGTTCTCATCGTGGGCATCTATGCCCATTTAATACACCCCATAATCCTATTTGCCTTGGCAGCTGCTGTTAAGTTTACTGTACACTAGGATTCCCAAGTCCTTCTTCATGTCACTTTTTCCTAGCGTTTTTCAGTTTCACATGTAATCATGTGATGGATTTTTCCTTCCCATGTGCATAATCTTGCATTTATCAGTGTTAAACCTCATCTGCAACTTCTTTGCCCAGGCTTCCAACTTATCCAGATCCCTTTGTAACAAAACATTTCCTCTATTGTGTTGATTACTTTAGAGCTTTGTATCATCTGCAAAGATTGATATTCTATTGTGCAATCCTTCTGTAAGGTAATTTATGAATATATTTAAGAAAATAGAGCCCAATACTGAACCTTGTGGTACCAGAATAGTAAAATATGTACCACCACTCTGTAAGTGGGTAAGTAACTGGCTCATTGATAGAAAACAAACATTTTCCACCAGTTCAAGCATTCTCATTTTACTTACCAACCTTTTAACTGGCACAGTATCAAATGCTTTAGAGAAATTTAGATATGACATCCAATGTCTTACCCCGATCCAGTCTAGAACTAACCACTTCACAGACGCTGATGAGATTAGTTTGACAGGACTGATCCTTCATAAAGCCTTGCTGGAATGTCGTTATACATTTGTTATCAGTGACATGCTCCAGTATAGCATTTCTTAAAAAACCTTCAAACATTTTATCTACAACAGAGGTTAAATTTATTGGCCTATAATTTCCAGGATCACCTTTTGCCCCCTTTTTGAATATTGGCACCACATTTGCTGTGTGGCAATCCTTTGTGGCATACCCTGTTAATATACAGTCCATAAAAATTAAGAATAGACACCTGTCTATCACATTACTTAATTCCCTTAGGACACAGGAATGTATACTCCTCATCACCCTCCCTCATTACTTATTTTTAATCTTTTTCACTATTTATATAGTTACAAAATGTTTTGGGGTCAGTTTTACTCTCTTTGACAATGTCTTTCTGTCTCCAGCTTTGCTGTCTTTATAATTATTTTACATATTTTTTTTACCTTATAGTTTTTTGGCCTCGTTCACACGGCTTATTTGTCCGCGGATTGGCGCCGTACTCCGCGCCGGATTTGCGCTGCAGTACGGCACCAATCCGTCGGAGTAATTACGGTAATCCACTGCTGTCATAGAGAACAGTGGATTCCGTCGCTCCTCCCCGCTCGGCGAATCCGCCGCGAGGGGAGAAAGTGACATGCACATTATTTACACCGCGTACGCCTCGTAGATAATGACAGTCTATGGGGCCGGCGAGCTGCCCCCCGCCGTGCTCCGGCCCCGCCCGCCCCTTATTCACGGCAGATTTGCGAGCGCAATCCGGCTCACAAATCCGCCGTAAATAAGCCGTGTGAACACGGCCTTTAGTGCCTCTTCACTGCCCTCCTGTTTAAGTAGCTGAAATGCTTTATTTTTGTTATTTAATGCCTCCTTTACATATCTGTTGATCCACATTGGTTTTTTTTCCTTTTTTGCCATTTTTTTATTTTACCCCAAATTCCTAAATTTTTTAAACTATTTTTATTTTTTCATTTTAAAAAATTGCCAGCAATCATTTAGGGCCTTCAGGAGACAAATTGTTCTTTTTTTTTCCTTCAAAAAAAAATTAAAAATTAAAAAAATTTAAATTTTTGGCCCCAATTTTTCCCCATTTTTTAAATTATTTTTTTTTATTTTCCAGGTTTTTCCCCCCCTTTTAAATCCAAAGGGGTTTTTCAGTGGCCCTTCCCTTTTTGGGAAAGGAAATTTTTTTGATTGAAAAAACCTTTTTCTTTTATGAGAGCCACAGGTTTAGTTTCCCAGTTTCTGTTTGGTAGTTAAGTCGCCCATAAAAAACCTCTTATGATTAGCGCTCTCTATTTGTTTGGGAGTAATTTCCCAGGGGTTTCCCTTTATATTAGGGGGCCTTTAGCAGACCCCTAATGTTTTATTATTCCCCCGTTATCTACCCATAATGACTCCTCAGGTCTTCTTTGTTTATATCTTTCCGCAGTGTTGGCTTCAGATAGGATTTTACTTTTGAGACAAAAACCCCCCCTTCCGGTTTTTACAATCTTTTCATAGATGTAACCCTGTACGTTAATGCCCAGTTATAGATTATCCAGCCCGTCTGGTTATCCCCACTAGTCATATTTTTCTTTGCAATAAGTATTCTAATTATGTATTTTTGGGGTTGGTGGGGCACCTGCTTGGCCAGCATGCAATTTAGAGGTTTTTTTGTTTTCGTTTTAACTATTATTACAACCCCCTTCCTCCACTCCACACCCTGATTTATAACGAGTTCCCAGCTCTTAATCTTCTCTATCTAGCACACTATATGTATAGTTGACATACCTCCACAGTCCCTAGTTTACATACTCCTCCAACTTTCCGGCATTTTTTTCCCCTGTACGTGCGCCTCCCCTTTAGGTGAAGCCAGGGTTTCCCAGATAGATCTGTGTAAGACAGCTGTATTTCACCGCCCCACCCGTATCTGTCAACCCGATGGATGTCGAACTCTGGCCCCAGGTAAACAACATGCGACAATCCTGGTCTTTGTGACAGATTGCCCTGTCTGTTCCCCTAATAATGGAATCCCCAAGTACCAGCAATGTGTAGCTAGAAAAAAAAAATATTAAAGCCCATATTCCTGTCCATATTAATGACTCCCAATGAGTAACTGTTTGGACCAAACATGGCACCTGTCATGTGTCTTCTTGGCATTTAGTTAGCAACAGGGTTACATGACATCTATGAGGTCAATTGATGTTGTCAATTAAGGTAAGTGTTGTAGGAAAAAAATAGAAGATTGTGTGGTGTCTTCCACAATGACATTGATCAGATCCTGCTGGATACCAGGGATCGCATGAAATTTGGTGGTCACATGACTGTTTTGTCCATACAATTTGCTATATAGCAGCCCCTACTATGGACAAGAATGTACGGTGTACCTTTTTTTTCTAGATATGAACCTACTGTAATGGTATAAAATTGGTACAAGAGTAGAATTTTTAATAAATGTATATTAGAAAATTGTATGAATCCTTAATATATACATAATAGGTAAAGACATTATAAAGTGGAAACCCCATTTAACAACATTTTATGATAAATATTTACTTATCTATATATTTGAAATAATTGTTGCTATGTATATACAAGGTTTCTATATGGTTATACAAGGAATTGACGGCTTAGAAGTTCTATGTATCAGTTTTCTGCTGAGTAGCAGTTAACACCGTTTTATTGTGTTTGGAAAGTTTGGTTTTTATGTGTGTATATAAGCAATTGCAGTCAAAAAACAAAACTGGTCAGCACATCCGTTTAGAAGAATAAACGTATAGGTGCACACTTGTGTGGCAGTCAAAAGCTATGAAAATACAATACGATATCCGCAACACTATAGACACTAAAAGCAGTCAAAAAGGACATAAGAATTTTTTGGAAAAGCATTTCTGCTACTATGGACTATATGAAAAAATTTGAGGTTCTTAGGGTGAGATGTCCGAAAATTGGTGGTGCTACGTCAGTTTTAAGGCGCGTTAAATTAGTGTAAAGTGCACCAGAAAGTCCGACCCTATAAAAAATCTGGCATCAGGCATACCTTGCATAGTAAACATAATGCGCCTAAAAATTATGCGCTGTGCGCCTCCATAACGAAATGTGCCTATTGAGGCGCATAGCACATCATGACAAGTGTATGTGTTAGGCGCATTTCACGTTTTACAAGTATGTGCTAGGCGCATTTCACATTTTACAAGTATGTGTTAGGTGCATTTCATATACTTATAATTAGCTATGCGCCTCCATGCGTGATGTGCCTCAATAGGGGCATTACATACTCTACCAATGAAATGTTTTGTGCCGTGATTAGCGAAAATCACGGCACATAGCATATCATTAGACGCGTATGTAATGCCCCTATCGAGGCACATCACGCACAGAGGTGCATAGTTTTATTATTACAAGTATATGATATCTGCCTAACACATATACATTTGTAATGATGCGCAATAGGCGCATTTCGTTATGGAGGCGCACAGTGCATCATTTTTAGTTTTGGTGTACATTCATTTACATCCAAAATATTGTGTCAAAAGCGGTTTTAGCGCAATATAGACCAAAAAACTGGCGTTTGCATGTTGGGAAATGTCGCCGTTAGTGTGCATTTTGATCAAAACTGTAAATGCCCACCTACCACGGTAAGGTGACAGGTGGGAATCTACGCTACATGAACCTCTCTTGGTGTCTGTTCAGACCTCCATATTTCAGGGTTAGAAGGCTCCAGTTCTGGATGTGCTGACCAGTTTTTGTTTTTTGACTGTTTGTATGGGGAAGTGGCTGTTTCCATCTTGGTTTATGCACTCTACCCACCTGCACAGGCTTTTTAATCAGATTAGGTTTATAGTTAGAGATGGGCGAATTGATTCTAACGAAGTGGAATTCGTTTAGAATTTCAGGAAAACTTCGGTTCTGAACGAAGTCGAAGTTTGGGGTACTTCAGTGAACGAAGTGTGCTTTTGATTGATAAAGGCTGCGAGCACATGGTGTTACATGGGGCAAAGAACTCTGGGAGGAAGAAGGGCATAGCCTACATGACATGTGCAGAGATTAAGTCAATCAGAGACCGGCGGGATTCTGTGACGTCACCGCACTATATAAGTCCAGGCGTGACGCTGGGAGTTAATACCGCTCTCACTGTACTGATTAGGGAAGGTGCTGCCACGGCTGCTAATGATATCTCTTACTAAAGAAATCATTTTTATACAGCGATTTTTGGGGGGTTTTGTACAGCTTGTCTCAGAGATGCTTCTCTTAACGTTCTAATTCTGATTTTGTGGAGTTTTGATATGAAGTCCAGTGTGCGTCCAATGCAGCTGCAAATACATTTTAATGCTATCTGCTCACAGCACATAGAATATGCAAGGGTTATCTAAGCCTGTACCTGTTGTATTCATTTAAAGAAACAGCGTTTTTACAATCCAAATACCACTTCATTTCTGTGCAATTTACATCCAGGGGTTAATTAAGTGTTGTTCTGCTGTTGTGGTGACTAAAAGAAACCGTCTTTTTCACTGCCAAAGAAGACATTTTTCCTGTAGCATAATTCATAACCGAAGGTTAATTAAGCCTGTTTGTGCTTTTACATTCAGTAAAATACACAGTGTTTTTAAACGGGCACATAAAGTAAATTTTTCCCGCCCATTTGTGGGGGCGCAATTTATATCCAAGGGTTACCCAAGCTTGTTACTGGGTTCATTTGGAGTCAAATACAGGGTTTTGTATTTATCATATACAGATATCATCATCAAACAGTGCCTGTCCCTTTTTTGAAAAAACCCAGTATGTCAGACAGAGGGGGTGGCGGGCTCTTCATTTGGGGGGGTTTGGGCAGGGGGCACAAACATTCCGGGGAGCAACCCCAGGTCCACGAAAACCAAAGGGGGAGTCCCCCAGGGCATTCCACGGTGGGGCCAGAACTGCGGGGGTGTCTTTCTAGCGGCCGTTTTTGTTGTTCGGGAAACCCCAAAATGGTTCTTGTTTGGTTTGCTAGGTCTTTCCACTTCCCCCCCAAAGGACATCGGAAAAACCCCGCCAAAAAGTGGGGGGAAAATTTTTCATAAAAAACCCCTTTAGTTGGCTTTGGCCCGGGAGGGGTTTCGCGGCCTAACCTGTCCTCAACCCGCATCGGGTCCCCCCGGGTTTCCCTTAGCCAGAGTTTTACTATGTGGGGGGGGCTAAAGCGCCACTATTTAGGGGGAAAATTAAAACAATTTGGGGGGGGGTTGGTCGGGAAGCTACTTGGCATTTGAAAAAAGGGGGGCCCTTTTTACCCCTGCTTCTTGCAGGTAGGCGGAAAAGTTTTGGTGGGGGAGGGGGGGCATGGGAGGCCCTTGTTGTGGGGGGGTCAGCCTTTGCATACCAAGAACGGTGATGAGGAAAAGCAATGAGATTAAAAAACAAAAAATAAGATGAGGGATGTGGGCCGACCGCCTTGGGAGGGGGGAAGGTTTGAACCCCAAGGGGCTTCTTAATCTTTCAGGAGAAGAAGGGGCGTCGGCTTGCGCGTCAGGCGGCAGCCAGCCAGCAAGTGGGTTGTGGGGCCCGTGAGTCAGCGGGGGGAGCGCAGTGGGGAGGTCAGGGGGTAACAGCACGGGGTAAAAAAAACCCATTTTTGCAGTCCAAGAAAAAAAAGGGGCCATAGGGGTTTCAGCGGGGGCAGCGGGGGGTAGTAGTTTACTCGTGCGGAGCGTTTGGCGGTAAAAATCAGTCCCGAGGGAGGGGAATAGGGGTTTATATGTAAAATCTGTGGGCAAAAAGTGAAGCGAAAGGGGGGGGAGCAAACTTTGGGACGACGGCCCTGGGGTAAACACTTTCAGCGTAAACCACCCGGGGGGGGCCTGGGGAAAACTTTGGCTCAGTTGTGGTGGTCCACCCTGCTGCCTACAGCAGCAGCGCCCAGTGGCCCATGCCATTGCAGCCAGTCAAGGCCCACCACCTCTGCAGAAGGGGAGCTTTTTCCTTTTTGACATCATCCCCCGGTAAAAGTTGCTTCTGCCCTCGTTTACTCATGGCCCCAAAGCATTCGTTCAGCGAGGAAAACGTTTTGCGTCCAAACCATCCAAAGGTGAAAAGGGCGGGACTGTGCCCCGGCCCAAAATTTTGTTGGTACTGCGGCCCCCTCCCTTTCCAAATGGTGGACTCTGCCCGTTCAGAAAACTAATGGTTTTGGTGCCGAGCCGGGGTTGGGGGTTTTCCCAAAGCCGTAATTTTTTCCCAAAAAAAGGGGCCGAGTCCCCCGCCCACCTTTTTTCCCATAAATATTTTGGGAAAAAAGGGTGGGCCGGGCCCTTGAGTTTTATCGGTTTTTTTCCCAAAGGTGCACGGCATTTTTGGGGAAACTTTTTGGGAGCTTTTAATTTGGGTCGGGGCCCAGTACTTGTCCTTTACGGCCCACTGGGTAAATTTTTGTTTCCGGGCCCGGGGCACACCAACACCCTTGGACAGGGGGAACGCCGCTTTTTCCTCCAGTTTTAAAAATCCCGGGGTTTCCTGGGGCCAATGTCCGCCCCCTCCCCCTTTCCACCCCCCACCCCATTCATCTCACCCTCCACAAGAAATGTCCTTTATACCTTTTTGTGTAGGGCAAAGGGGGTTTTCACGCAGTTTACCCCTTGGCTTGCCTCGGCAAATTTGAAGTCCCCACGGGGGGAAACTGCTCCGCGTCATGCAGCAAAAAAAATCAATGTGTGGTTTTTCTCCCCCGCCAACTGCAAATGGGAAAACCATGGTGCCGGAAAATTGGGGGGTAAATGGGCCGCGTTTGCAACGGGGGGGGGGGGGGTCCATGCGCCCTGCTGGCGCATGTTTAATCTTGGTTGTAAAAAAGGTTTCCCTGAAGTCTTCCACCGATTTCCCAGAGATTCGGAAAATCCCCGGAAAAATTTGTGAAATGACTTTCCCCAAATTTCCTACAAAGCCAGGAACCCCTCCTCGTTTTTGAAAGGGCAGTTTCGGCCCCCCAACACACTCTGTTATGCAAATTTTTTTCCCCCGTGGAATTCCAGCCGGGCAGGGTTTTTGGACAAATGAATGAACAGAGAAAAAAAAGGCCATTAAAAAAAATTTTTTTTAAAGACCCCGGGACGGAAGGATTTCTCCCCTGGGGAAAAACTTTGATTCGCCGTGGCATTTCATGCGGGGGACACCGCCGTTTGTTGGGGGACCATTCGAGGAGGCGCGTTATATGTCGGGCGCCAGGAACTACGGGGGGATTAACGTCATTTAAAATGCTTCAAGTCCGGGCAACAGATGTAAAAAAAATTTTATTGGGGGGGGAAACTGAAAAGGGTGGCGATGAATTCGCGGCCACAGGGTTTTCCGGGGGGGCTGAAATGGAGGAGGAAGGACCTTTGGAGCGGGAAAGCATTGTTTTGGTAAAAATGAGTGGATTTTTACCCAGGGGGACAAGAGAGGAGGAGCGGAGCGCTGGGGAGGTAGATGGAGATGAGGAAGACGAGGCAGATGCCCCGAAAGCACCGTGGCGGATCCCAGTGGTTTTTGGGGGACGGGGAAAGCCCCTCGGGTCACTTGTCCCGATGGCCCGCAGCAGGATGGTTTGCCGGGGCTAGTGAAAACCCCCGAAAATAGTCCCCTCCGGAAGGGGGGATGATTTTCTGGCTTTTCCCCCCCTTTGGCCCCTTGGGCAAACCGGTCCCAAAAGGGGAAACCCTTTTTTTCCCAGTGCTTAGAGGGAAAACCAAACTAAAATATATGGGAAAAAACCCCTCCGTAGTCATTTGGGCCGTCCCTTTATGTGCGGCATACCCCTTCCTCTGCCCAGGTTGCCCGGGGGGGGTTTCTTCGGTCACGTTATTTTCTGCCGGGGGCCCTGCTGGGGGAAGGGGGGGGGGGTAGGAGCGTACCAGCCCTTACACCCAAACCTAAGTCTGGAGTCACTGGTTGGGCGCTTCCTTCACCCCGCCTAGTGGGAGGGCAGTGCCAGCAGTTGCGCAGGCCCTTTGGGGGCAAAACCCTAAAACCAACGGGTGGTGGCCTATTTTGGACACCCACCCCTAAAAACCCCATTTTAAAAAGATCAGCTGGCCCACTGGAACCCAAAAACTGGATGTGTGGGCCGCAATTTTCCGATTTTTTGCAGTGGAAAAAAAGTTTTTTTCTGCCCGGCCAGTGTGGTGGTTTCAGGCGGGTTTTTCAGTGCGGGGGGGCCCCTTCTTTTACCCCAAGGGAAACCCACTTGTCCCCGGGAAATGTGGAACGATTGACCTTTGTAAAGATGAATCAGGCTTTGGATGGGGCCGGGTTTCCACAAAACCAATCCCTTTTAAGCATCAGCTACATAAACCCAGGGAGGGCCCTCCCCCAAAAACTGTGGGGAAATGGGGGTTCAAATACCTCCCTTTGCCCCCTATTCGATGCCCCCCACCCCCTGATGCCACACATCTGCCCAGTTTCTCCATCGCCTACCCCCATCTTTTTTTGGGGACGGGTATTGCCACCCCCCTTTTTTTTCCCACATTCATTTTTCATTTTTGCCACTTTAGGGCCCTTTCATGCTGCTGTTGTTTTGGTGCCGTGCCCCCTCTTTTTCCCAAACGGGGGTTAAAATTTTCCCCTTAATTCTTGGGGCCCCTTTTCCTACTCCTGTTTTGCCTCCTCCAGGGGTAATTGTGCCACTGTCTGCCTCATTGCTGCTGCCACCTTTTGTTTCCCCAAACCTCCCAATCCCCCCTTTTTGTCATTGTCCCCTTTTGGGCCCAACTTTTTTTTGCCACCTCCAGAATGTCATTGGGGCCACTGTCTGCCCTTCATTTTTTCTGCTGCCCGTGCCTAAAAAACTTTTGGTCTTTGTGCCACTCTGGGGGCCCTCCCCCCCGGGTTTTTGCCAAACCTTTCCAAAAGGGCATTGTCCCACTCTCTGACCCTGCTGCTGTGGCTGCCGCCTTTCCCCTCCACACTCGTCACTAATGTTGACCCTGAGCTTCGTTTTTGTTTTTTTCCGGGTTTCGCGGGCCCAATGACTTTATCGGGTTTCATTCCCGTTCAGTTTTTTGGTCGTTTTCCCCCTTCTTAAGTGCCCGGGGAAATTTTTTTAAAAGTGAAGCGATTTTTAAGAGCGGCAGCATTTTTTACTTTTGTCATACAAAAAACCACAAAATTGTATGAAGACCAAAAAAAAAGCTCCCTTTTGAAATATTTAACCCAGGCACAAACAATTCAAAGGGCACCCTGCAGGCTCTGTGCAGCCGGAAATAGCTTTTTTTTAAAAGTGATTTTGTCCCAAAGTAATTGGGAAACGAAATAAATTTTGTGGGGAAATAAAATTCGGCCCAAAAAGGGGCCCAAATCAAATTTTTTTGAGAAATTTGCCCATCTCTATTTATAGTATTTTATGTAAAAAAAACAAAAAAATCGGCATCAAATCTTTATCTGAAATCCGTGCTTAAAGGCGTAGATTTCGGTCAAGGATTCAATGCCGATTGAGCATTCAAATTTTCAGAGCTGAAATTTTTCGGGGTTTGTGGCTTTTACTTAGTTACTTGTTTTGGCAAAAGGGCTTTTACAATTACAGTGGATATGTTGTCAGGAAGTGGTCTATTGTTTAAATCAAGTTTTTAAATAATTTTTGATAAACCTTTAAAAAAAATTTTTCATGTCACTTATCAAAAAAAAACTAAAATCTTGGGAAACTTGCAGTTTTTTACACTGGGTTTCTGACTCAAATAATAGGCTGCCACTAAGTGCTCTGTAAAGATCACTTTTTAGCATTCTCCTCATCATACAGGAGGGGTTACACTTTAAAGGTTTCAAATAAAATTTAGGGTCCGACAGGGATTTACCGTTTACTATTAAATTATGGTCACAGTCTACCCTAACCCTCCCTGCACAATGACTTCTTCCCCGGGGTTAAAAAATCAGGGCCTATAAAAATTTCCCATAGTGGGCGGGTGAGTTCGTTCCCGTTTTAAGGGCTCCTATTTCCATGTAGTGCAGGATTTTGGGGGGCTTTTTGGCCCCCTATGGATTTTCCCTTTTCCCGATTTTCTAAGAGGGGAAAAAAAAAATTTAAACTGATTAGTGGGATTTTGCTGGTTTTGAAAGGGAATCTTAGAATATAGTTGTTTGCGGGTTTTTATTACAGATTTTAATTGTCAACCCAAACTGTAATTTAGTTGACTGCTGAGATAAAATATGTTCCACAGGGGTAAAACTCCACATGGAAATTTTTCCCTTAGGTTGGGATTTATACTTGTTGCTTTTCAAGTTGTATTTTGTAATGTTTTCCCAGATGAAAAATTTTCTCAAAAAGAAAATCGTATGTGGTACATATCCTTTAAAAAATTTACATAAACACTGAGATACTGAAACATTGCAGTTTTTATATAAAAAAATAAATAAAATTATGATATGGTTTTACATCCTTATTGGAAATTTAAAAAAAAATTAACACCCCACATTTTTTGTCCTGTTTTATTTTTGAAAAATTTTTGCCGGGGCCCAAATTTTTTGTGGGCTAATAACTTTCTTTGTACTAACACCTACGAAATTGGGTGAGGAGGCAAATTTTTTTCGGGATGAAAATTATTTTTTTTTGCTTACCAGTTTGGAAACACATGCAACTTTTTTTGATAAAAATTTATTCCCAAATTTTTTTAGGGGACGTTTAAATGACAAAAAAAACCCCCAAATTTTTGGGGTTTGGGGTTTTTTTTTTTTTCTACGATGTTCAGTGTTTCGGGCTAAAGGATGTGGGGTTATTTTTTAATAGATTGGGGCCCTTTTTTAGACACGGCAATACCAAAAAATGTGTAACGTTTTTTTTTCTTTTTTTTTTTATTTGTTTTTTAAAAGCAAAAAGGGGGGGGGATTGCCCTTTTAAATTTTTTTAATTTTTTTTTTTCACCCTTTTAAAAAAATTTTTTTTTTTTTTTCTTTAAATTTTGGGGGAAAAACGGGCGTTTTTTTTCAAGGGCCCAATGCATTGTAATACAATGAGGGGGTATTACAGTAAAAAAAGATTTGGGTTTTTTTTTTTTCTTCCTGTCTGGGGTCCGGGAAAGTTAGCAAAATCGGGTTTAAAAAATGGGAGTGTTGGGGAAACCTTTCCCCAAAGGTTCCTTTCGCTTTGTTAAAATGATCCTTTGGGCCCCCGATTTTGCCCCCGGGGCGTCTTCCCCCGGTTTTTCATTGGGTTTAAAAAAAAGCCTTTTGGGCCATCTTTGCCCTGGGCGGTTCCTTTAAGGGGCCTTTTAAAAACAGCGGGAAGGGGGTTTTGCGGGAGGGCCCCCCCCCTTTTTTCCCCCCCCTGGCCTGGGAACCCAGGGGGTGTTTGCTTTTCCAATTTGCGCCCCCTTTTAAAACCCTTTGGGGGCTATGTAGCGGGATCGCCCCCTGCGATCCCCCTACAAAAAACCCCCCCACGGCTTTTGGGGCCTACTCTTTTTTTCCAAAAGGGGGGTTTTAAAGGGTTTTTAAAATGTTGTTGTTGGAAAAAAAATAAAAAATTTTTGGCCTTTTTCTTTTTAATTGGGAAGAGCCCCGCCCCCTAAATTTAAATTAGCCCTTTATGGCGACATCAACGAAAAAAAAAAAAGCCCTTTTTTTTTTTTAATTGGGAAAATTGAAAAAAAAAATTTAAAAAAAAAATTTCTGTCTTTAAAACCCAAAACCCAAAAAACTTCCTTTTTTGGGGGGTTTAAAGTGTTTTTTATAGTGTAATTTTTTTTTTTGGGTTTCCAAAAATCCAATATTTTAGTAGGGGGTTTGGGGGGGGGGGGGGTAGGGGGTTTGAATTTTAAATTTTTCAAAAAACCCCGGTTTTTGTAGCCATATTCCAGAGAAGTCTTTATAACGACGGGGGTTGAAAGGGAACTTCAAAATGGACACAGCGGCCCAAAGCCAAAAAACAGCTAATACAAAAAAGTATTGTGTGTGCTTGTTGAAGAAAATTGTTTTACAAAAAAACCCGAATTTGGCCATAGCGTGAGGGCATTGAGTTTTAAAAAATATAAAAATTTTTTTTTTTTCTGAAATATGGTTTGTAATTTTAAAAAAAATGGGTTTATTCTGCAAAAATGACTGCTTTTTAAAAAATGTAGGGAAAAACCCGAAAAAAATAAAAGGGGCCCCGTACTTTTTGAAACTTAAAGGGAGTGGGGGGTTTTTGACCACCCCGATCTAAGTTACTAAAACCTTTTTTTGGGGATAGTCCCCTTTTATTTTGAAAACCCCAAGAAAAACCCCTTTCATCCTTGGGCATTTATTGATTACATTTTTGTGCTTTTATTGCTTTTGGCCTTTTTTTAAAATTTTTATGGGACTTTTACCTTATTAAAATTTTTGATGTTGTTTTTTCCCTTTTTGATTTATGATTTAATTTTTTTTAACCAAGCAAAAAATTTGGGTTTAAAAGATGGGAAAACAGTTGAACTTAACTAAAATTTTTTTGGTTTTTAAAAAAAAAGAAAATTTGATATTTAAATTTTCTAATTGTTCCCCTTTAATTTTTAAAATTTCCCCGAAGAAGGTTTTTTTTTTAATTACTTATTTAAACCTAATTTTGGGAGGGTTTTTAGGGAAACTGCATTTTTAATTTTTTATTTATCATTTTTTGCATTGGGTTTGTAGGGTAGTCCCATTACACCATCTATTTTTGGCTATTGAAAAACCCAAATATTCTGTCTTTTCTTAGGGTTTTTACCAATCAAAAAAAACACCCCAAATCGGCTGTGATGGCATTAAATTCCCAATTACGTTGCATCACCTACATTTTTTAAATGGGTCTTGTGTAAGATGTACCCGTTTTAGGATTTCTCAGTTCAGTTTCTTTGCATGTTGACGTTTTTTTTTTTTTTTTTTCCCGATATGTCTGGTTTTGCTTAACAAAGCAGAAAAGTTTTTTTTTTACTTTTGCGGGGGGGGGGAAGTCACTTTTGTGGTTTTAAAAAAGGCGAAACTTGACAACTATGATAAAGGGCAAGCCCACGCCCGTATTTTGGGAAAAGAATTGGAGATCAAGACAAGGGGTTGGGCTCCATGCTTATGCTGAAAAGGATGTGCATCAAATCTTACCCCGTTTGGGTTGGCCCATGGGGAAAAGGGGAATCTTAAAGGGTTTTTGCAGTCTCCAAAAGATTTGGGGAAAAAGCCAACCAAAATTCCCCTACCAATTTTCTATTTTGGGAAAAGTGCCCCCAAATTTGGAAAGGACTTTCCAAAGGGAAAAAATGGGCTTTGCAGGTTTTCCAAAAATTCCCTCTGCAATATGTCCGTGCACAAAAAAGAAAAATGCCCTCCCCAAAATTCACCCCGAAACTTTTTTGGGCGGTCAAGTGGGTTGGGAAAAAAGAGGCGCTTGAATGTCATGAAGGTTTTGCCTCTTACGGCCCAGATTTTCTGTTTGGCCCGGAACATCTACTGAAACCCCACTGTATAAACAAAAAGAAATTTTAAACTGGCCCCAACAGTTTGGGGTTTAGTGTTTTTGGTTCCAGGCTACAACAGTGGAAATTTCCTTTGGGAGGGGATAGAAAAAACTTATAAAAGGGGTTGGGGAAATTTTTTTCCGTTTAAAAAATGTTAAGGATCTTGGTGTTTTTTATGTCCTTAAAGATTCATTTCTTTCCCTTTGCATCTAAAACCATTTGCCCACAAACTGTGAAGGGAGGGTTTGCGACGAGCACAATGAGAGATTTCACCCAGATATTGGGAGAAAAGTGTCAAGGAAAAAGGAAACCTTTAAAAAAAAAAGGTTTTCAGATTACTGTTTGGGCCCTTTTTAAGAGATGATTTGGTTTCAGGGCTTTTTAAGGGCAAGCAAAAAAAAAGCGGTTTTGGGAATGAATGAGGGGGCCAAATTTTTGGGAGGGGCAATTTTTTGTAGTGTCCCCATAATTCGCAAATTTTGTTATTTGAATTGTTGGGTAAATTTTCTCCCAAATAAATATTAGAAAATCGAAAATAAAAAAATCCTGAAACTTTGTTTTTGCAAAAAATAATGTTCATGTTTTTTTGCATTAAATTTTATTTAGCCGTTTAAAAGGGGGTGGGACCCCTTCATCGTTCGGCTGTTTTCTTGTTTTCTTCATTTTTTTTCAGTTTTCCCTCAAATCCGGGGCGTTTTTTTCCCCCCCCAGCTTGGTGTTTAAAAGGAAGGGGGGGTGAACACCCTTTCCCTTTGCTGTTTGTGCTCGTCCCGAGTTTATTTTGTTTGTTTGAGATCACTGGGGGGGGGTTTGGGAAACCCCCCCCCCCTCTGTCTGAAGGGGCCACATGTCACTGTCGTTCCTTCCCTATGAAGTTTTTTTTAAGAGGGTGTTTTTCATACCAAAAAACCCCGTATTCGTTAGCCCGTTTTTTATGAATCAGAGCACTGTCCCCTTTCCTCTCACAAGGGGTGGGGGTTTTTTTTACAAATTTTAATCCAGTTCCTCTATGAATCATCCAGAGCAGCACAGATCTCTTCCCTTCTATGTTTACACGCAGGGCATTAGGCATCCCGGGTACAATTTGCTGTTTTCTGTTTTTTAAAAAAGCAAAAATCAGCGTTTATGTTTTCAGCTTCCCGGCTGTGCAGATGAAATGTTTGCCAAACCCCCTTTTTCTGAATTGGGGGAGGCAGGGAAAGTCTCCCGGGGAAAACGACCCGGGGGGAAAAGACGAAAGTAAATTAGTAGAGCTGTCCCGCCAATGGGAAAAGCGGAGGGGGGAATCCGACCTGCATGGGGAAAGTATTTTTCACAAAAATGAAAGATTTAAAGGGGGAAAAGTGAAAAACAAGACAGCTTTTTCAAATAATCCAATTGCCAAAAGTTTTCTTGTTTTTTACTGTTTCCCCCTTTTTTGAAAACCATTTAAAGTAATGGGGGCAACCCCCTTTAAAGGGGAAAATCTTTTTATATTATAGAAAAAAGCCAACCCAAATTATTATTTTTTTTCAGATTTTTTATTCAGAAGGTCAAAATTTATTGAAAAATTTTTCATTTCTAAATGAACCCAATAATTTTAAAAAAATTTGAAGAACAGTGCCCATTAGAGAATGGTTTTTTGTGTTTTGTTTGTTTTTTTTCTTTTGGGGGCCAGGGTAACCCTGATTTGTTAACAAGTATTCTAATTTTTTTTTTCAATTTGTTCATCCCCCCGCTTTTTTTCATTTCATTTTTTTTTGGGCCTGGGATACATAAATTTTATTTCACATGAAAATTAATTGTGTTTTTTTTAAATTAATATAAATTTTTCCAGGGTTAAAGATGCAAACATTTTAAAAAAAAAACCCAATCAATTTAAAACATTGCAAAAAGGGTCAGAAATCATAAATTTTGGGGCAAATTCATGAGATCTCCAAAAAAAAAAATAAATTGAAAAAGGGAACCCCCGAAGAATCTTTTTTCCGAAGATCAAACACTGTTGGGAAAACCCAAAAAACCCACAAAAATTTTGGGCCGTAGTTTTTTTCCCTTTTCCCCCCCATAGAATTGAAAAAAAAGC
>JAODAL010037289.1:0-40606 GCA_025379985.1 Phyllomedusa bahiana | reverse complement strand
CCGGAAAAAGGGGAAAAATTGGGTTAACCCAAATCACTCCTCCTACACCGTTCGTAGAAAACCCCAAAAATTTCCACAGGGGCAAACCGCCGTTGAGCTTCAAAAGATGGAAGGCTTACGGGGTGAACGAAAAGCAGATTTATTGACACGAAACAAAACGCCCATACTTTTTAACGAAGCAAAAAAAAAATTTCCCCAATAATACCCCCCCACCCCTTCCACATCTGCGGCATGCACACATGCGGGCAACCTTAAAACCCCCAAAGGCCCTAACTGGAACGCCCATTTCTCAAAATTACACCAAATTCACAACGAACAAAAGGCCACTTTCAATTCTACCCTTATTCACAAACCCTTAGACTACTCCAGAATACATGGTGGTCTCTCATATTGGAAAAGAAAGTTTCCCCTCTTTGACACCCGACCTTCTGCTAACGCGCTCACCCAACGGCCAATATCACCATCCATGAACTACTGGGAAATGGCCTTCCAAACAACATAATCATATGCCCCCCGACAGGGTTTCCTGTGGGAAAACCTGCACCCATGCATGCCAAACCAAAGCCCCCACGCGATCTTTACATTGCCTTTGGTCTTGCCCGCAACGACTTTTGGTCCACAACGTTCCTTCACGTCAAATCTTTTCCCCCTGCCCAAACTCAGACCCATGGGCACACGGGATATTCCCCGGGGGAATGCCCCCATTCAAACATTCAAAAACGGCTACTGTTCTATGTGGGGGCAGCGGCCAAAAGTCGGTCTTGCAGTGCTATTCAACCGGCCCCCCCACTCTCAATTTTTTCCTGACAAAAAATCACACAAATTTTAAATGGGGGGAAATTTAAGCGGCCAACTAAAGGAAAAAAGAACACAACACTTTTTTCCAAAAATGGTCACCTTTTAAAAAAACCTGCTACCACCTCAAAGCAAAAAAAAGAGTTGCTTTTTAATTACCCTTTGGGACCTGACGAACCAAACGGTAGATATGTACACCCAAAAAAATTTTCACAACTACAGATGAGCGGCATCACCGTTTTGGGGCCTCCCTGGGGGGTGATGTCCGGGTCACGGGGTAAGTTCCCTTAAATTTGTCCCCCCCCCCCCCCCCTCTTTCCCCCCCCCCACCCCCCTGGTTTGTTTCATTTTAAGTTAAAAAAAGAAAATGCTAAAACACCAGCCAAAATTGGAAAATGGCGAGTAAACTGGAAAGCACAGCAAAACCCCCAAGGGATTTATTTGGGTTTCAAAAAAAATCAAATTTCGTCCAGATTTTACACGGCCAGCTAGAATGGGAGATAGGCGGACTTTTCATTTTATACAATTTCGTCTTTGTTGAATACAACTGTTGCTAGGGGCGCATGTTGCCACGAGATTCGATGTATACTACGAGTGTCTTTCAATAAAAACAAGTTTAAAAAAAAAAAAAAAACACATTTTATTTGATTTTCTTATTTTGAAAACAGAAATAAATGAAAACGGCTCTGTCATGTTACAGATCACCAAATTTGCTTTGCAGGCCTTTGCCTGGACCATAGTAGTATCATGAAACAAAGCTAAACATGTACAAAAACAAGGCAATCTACACAACATCAACATCATTTTACAAGTATAGAAAGATAACCAAATACGTGTGGTGATCTCTTCTCTCAAAAGACCTGGTGTTATACTGAAACCAAATTTCTGCGGACTTCCATAAACCCCTCTAGCTATCTTTTGGGGTCAGCCTGGTAAGTGTCGTGCTGCGCCTAATTGATTATGTGGTCAGGTCTCTCACACCCGGAGCCTCCCAAAGTGCCACTGATCCCTTCCTACAGTCCCAAAACCCGTGTATTTGAAAGTTTGCATCAGGGCCTTCTTTTCCCCTGTCTGAATAGTGGGACTCAATAAAAGTTCGCCACCGTCTGAAGAAACCCTTAGTGCGTGTCTCTTTGTGCCTTTCTGTCTCGACCCCTATCAGCAACCAGATAGTCTTCCAGCTGTTTCATGACCCGCTGAGCAGTGGAAGAGTGGCTTAATCCACTGCTGAAGTAGGCAGCGTTTCGCAGCCATCAGGGCTATATGTACTATTTCATGGATAGGTGGCGCGCCCTCCTTCCCCCTGGAGTCTCCCAGGTCACGTTCAGGAGGTCTGGGAGAGTGAAATATCAAAAGGTCATAGTTTCTTTGCAGTGTAACCCCAAAGTGCACCTCGATATATCGGACAATGCTGTCCCAATTTTTGCTGCGAGGCACTGCATTCCCATAGCCTGCCAGAGATCATTTTTTGAGTGCCACACTTGGGGCAGTGCTGGAAAACTATCAGGGAGCTCTGGGAGACAGGCAGATTAAAGGCGTAGATGGCATTATGTATTATTTTAAGAAAGGTTTCACGCCTTGGTCTCACATTGACATGTTGCGTACCGCGCCTGGCCTTGAAAAAATGGTTTCGGGATTTCGGTGTCGCCTGACGGCGTTGCCAGAACTTGAAAGACTGGTCCTTCCCCGCCTCTGGCACCACCCTCTCATGGTATTGTACGGGCCCAAAGAGGGGTGCAAGTGCCCCGTGCGAGGGTGACAAAAATGTCATAGTCGTTTAGGACAGTCTCCTTTGAGATATCTTTCAACCTGTTCTAAAAAAGTGGAACAATTGGTACGCAGCAAGCATGTTGCGTGCCAGGTAGTGCAAATTTTTCGGCATTCTTTAGGCGTGACCCAAATCTGTTCAATGTTTCGTGCATTAGCTGCCCCGCGGTCTTTGGGACCCCTAGCTTTCCAAAGGCGAAACATAAGTTGGATTGTCCCTGAGGAAACTCCGGGTGACCCCATAAGGGCATTCCTTAGATATCGCAAAGGAGGGCCGGTTTTCTTCCGGACTTCCTTCCAGACCAAAAAGTGTGTCACGGATCAGTGCTGGGGTTTTTTAATTTGGGCCAGGTAGCTTGGGGTACCTAGTGTGGAACAAGGCCTGGGATGCCAGGGCGCATGAGCTCTTTTTTATGTCCCAGTTGGAGAAAGAGTTGCGTCCAAACAGCCAGTCTAGCATGTGTCTGGCCAGCAGGCCAGATTGTAGCCTCTAACATCCGGGGGGATTCAGCCCCCCTTCCCCAGTGGGAGCATCAGTTTCCTAAGTGCAATCCGGGGTTTCTCTCCAGCCCAGATAAATCTGGAAAAGCAGGAGTTGATCTTGTTGACATCAATATGCCTGAATAGGAAGGGAAGGGTTTGTCAAGAAATTTTTTATTGATTTTCCAAATATAAACATACTGGATTATCCACAGAAAGAAGTACAGATTATAATACTCTGTAAAGGTTGACAAAAACAGGTGGGGTCTTAGAGATAACATATACAGATCATACATATGTTAACCATAGGCACCAAAACCCTCAATATTAAAGAGCAATAAGTAGAGTAATCGCTATCTCAACAGGAGAAAAGATATTCACCAGCAAAAGGACATACATAAACTAAAACATTGTGAACATGGGTTTACGTATATCATGTAAAGCTATAGATCAAGACTGGAGCTTAACGATCCCTACCTGATGTATCAAGGATAAACCGTTTATTACCCCTACTACCTATCCCAACAACCGAAACTGCCCGGGGGAACTACCCGCTCTTATTTGTAGTCTACCCAGCGACCCCGCCATGCTATTTGACCAGTACCATGTGGTATTCAGGAATGGGTTCATGATAAAGAAAATCTCAGAGACCGAGGAAAACGCCTCGATAAATATTTGCCAGTCTTCAAAAAATGTTCCCGCCTGAGTGTCTTTTTTGTCCAACACATTTAGCCTGTCTATATTCATTTGAAGTTTAAGAGCTTGAAAAACCCTAGTAGTGACGGGGTCCTAGGCTCCAGCCACGAGCCCAACAGGCACCTTTTGGGCCGCCAATAACGCAAACATGCATTTACTTTTTTGCATTGAGAAGCTCTTCTGCTGTTGAAAGGTTTTTGGAATAGTGGGCGTTCTTGGGGGTTTAGGGGTAACGAGGTCCCAAGTTTTAGAAATTTAATTCACGAATAAGTTTAGACCAGAATTTCCTAACTGCAGGGCAACTCCATAACCCGTGAGCTAGGTTAGCCCAGAGACTCAAAAGCATTTGGGACATGACGTTAATCGGTCTGGAAAGGACGGGTGTGAGGGATATTAAAGCCGAAGATAGCTCGATGGGCCACTCGGAAGTATGTGTCTCTCCAAGCCTCATCTATTATCATTTTCCTGACTCTCGACCAGCCCTCAAGAACAGCCCCTGCGATATCCATATCAGGGAAATCGCGTTCCCAACCCTGAAAAACCTTGTCCGCCATAACTTCATCTTTGGGCCTACGCAGGCCTGCATAGAGCGTGGACAGGGAGTGAGAGGAGCCCGGCGGCCCCACTAGATTATCAAATTGGTTGGGCTTGATAAGATCGCGAACAGAGTTGACCTTAGCCTTAACAAAGCTAATGACTTGTCTGTACGCAAATAGGGATTTCTTGTCTATACCATATAAATTTTGCAGCTCTCCAAATGAATGCAGTCGCTGCTCCCTGCAGTTAAAGAGATGGCAAATATTATCTAGTCCCTGTTCTCCCCACTGTGCTAGGTAGCCTTTCTCTTGGCCTGGAGCAAAGTCTGGATGACCCCTCCAGGATAGGAATTTACTAACTTGAAAGGGGAGGCCGAACAATTTTCGGGCCGCTTTCCAGGCAGAGATGGTATCCCTGAGTATCACGCCCTGTTTAGCTATCGGGGGGAGAATCTTGTATGGCGTATGTAACAGAGCATTTAAAGAATAAGGGGAAACCAAATTGGATTCTATGGCCGTATTAGAGAAAAATGATGAATTTTTCACCCAGTCCATTCCATGTCGAAGTAAAGCGGCCAAATTGTATATTCTAATATTAGGGAGGTTTAGACCTCCCAGATCCTTTGGGAGGACCAATTTTTTGAAGGCTATGCGCGGGCGTTTACCTCTCCATATAAATTTCAGGAAAGCTGAATTTAACTTATTTATACACACATGTCTGAGCAAAAGAGGGATGGTTTGCAGATGGTATAGCAACCTGGAGAAGCTAATCATTTTAATTAGGTGGCATCGGGCCAACAGGGGCAATGGCAGGGACACCCATCTGGCCAGCTCTCCACAAATCTTTTGGATTAACGGGGGGAAATTCAAAGAGTATACTGACTCTGGGGAAACCCCTATGTTGATACCTAGATATTTGATAGATTTCCTAGTGACTCCAACCTGAACATGACTAAGAGAGTGCTGTAAGGACATCGACTTTCCTGGCGGGGATATATCTAGAATTTCGGATTTCTGGACATTTACTTTAAAGCCAGAGCATTGGCCAAAGGTCTTTAGACCATCGAGTATTAATGGGACATCCTTAACTGGAGAGGCACAAAAAAAAAAGCAGATCATCTGCAAAAAGAACTAACTTTAGATTAGAGTTACCTATTTTAATCCCTTTAAAGTCTAACCGAGCCTGAAAATAGCGTGATATTGGTTCTATAGCCAGGTTGAACAGCAAGGGTGAAAGAGGGCACCCCTGCCTAGTGCCCCTCCACAGAGGGAAGGAGTCAGACAGAAAGCCCGGTACAACCATCCTTGCCGTGGGGTTAGTGTAGAGGGAGGAGATGTATTGACGGAAGGAGCCCCCAATGCCCGTTCGAATCAAAACTTTATCTAACCAAGCCCAGCTGACATTATCAAATGCTTTTTCAGCATCAATTGAGAATATAGCTGGGGATTGGTGGTTTTGGGGATTGACTTTAACATCATCTAACACCATCAAAACCTTGCGGACATTGGACACTGCCGACCTGTTCTGTACAAATCCCACTTGGGGGCTAGAAATTAATTTGGGTAATACGGAGGCAAGCCGATCGGCCAAAATTTTAGAGATAATTTTCAAATCCACGTTGATGAGGGAGATGGGGCGATAAGCAGAGGGATCCGTGAGATCCTTCCCCGGCTTAGGCAGCACCCGTATGTGGGCCTCATTCATACGAGGAGGGATGCCTGCACCCGAAAGGAATGAGTTATACAACGACACCAAGGTGGGAGAGACCTCAGGGAGGAGTATTTTATAGAACTCAGATCCGTACCCATCTGGTCCTGGAGCTTTTTGGTTGGGCAGCTTGCGTATTGTAAGGGCAACTATCTCTTCGGTAATGGGTGCCTCTAGGAAATTTTTGTCGTCCTGGGACAGTTTTGGCAAGGATAGCTTCCCCAGCAGTCCGTCTGACTCCCCCCCATCGGATTCTGACGGGCGATACAGTTCAGAATAGTACTCTCTGAAGATCTGAGTGATTTCCTCGCCATCATGTTTGAGAATCCCTGACTTGTTTTTGATCGCATGGATGGTGTTGCAAGGTCTCAAGCCCTTGGCCAGATGGGCCAGGAGCTTACCCGGTTTGTTCCCAAATCTAGAGAGACGGGCGTCAGCTAGAGATTTACGAGATTTTTCTCTCTGTTGAAGCCAGTGTTCGTATTCACTCTTTGCCCTGCTCCAGGCTTCCCAATTCTGTCTAGACTGACAAGATTTAAAGGAAGAGTAGGAGGACCTAAGCTTAAGAGAGAGTTCATCTATTTTGGATGTTATCAATTTTTTTCTGGAGGCAATATAAGAAATGATTCTGCCCCTCAAGACCACCTTAGCCGTTTCCCACAACAAATGAGGGGTATCAGCATGGACTTCATTGTCCCTATAGAATTCACTCCACCATATTTTTAAGAGGTTACCAAAGTCCTCGTTTTCATATAGGAATGAAGGGAAACGCCAGATGTGATCCCTTCCTCTTGGGGTAAAATCATAAATTTCTAAAGAAATAGGTGAATGATCTGAGATTTAATCAGATCTTCGATATCAGCTGAACTAACCCTTGAGGCTTTAAAACTGGGGAAATCAGCAGGTAGTCAATACGAGACCACGACGGTTTAGGGGGGGAGAAAAAAAGAGTACTCCCTGCCCTCTGGGTGGAGAGACCTCCAAATGTCAATTAAGGTGGTGGAGTTTAAGAAGCTGCGCAGGGTATTGTCCCTGTGTGCCGCGGGATGGGATCTATCCTCACAAGCATCATGGACCGTGTTCAGGTCTCCTCCTATAAAATTTGAGGGGGTGGGTCAGCTAGAATTTACCTGCAAGTTCCTCAAAAAAGACCTTATTGTCTCCATTAGGACCGTATACATTACAGATAGCCAGTTGGGCACTCGGCAGGGACAGCAGTAGTCTGATGTATCTCCCGTCTGAGTCGGACGTTTCTTCCACCAGCTGGTGTTTAAAATTTCTATGAATAAGTATCATGACCCCGCCCTTTCTCTCTACCGCTGGGGACCCAAAAACATGGCCCACCCACTGTTTTTTCAATCTGAAAAAGTCCTCTCTACCTAAGTGGGTTTCCTGGAGCAGGGCAATGTCAACATGTAGTTTTCTCAAATGACGCAGAATCATAGCTCTCTTTTCGGGCGATCTAAGGCCTTTGACATTCCAAGATATGACCTTAACCATCTCGGCGAATATATCTGGTATACCAACTAGGTACAAACACGATCATTATATGCATCATGTGGGGCAGTATTCGGGGAGGAAGGACCATCAGCTCCAGATAGTGAATGGCGTAGGCATTACCCAGAACAACATAAAAAAGGCATAAAACACCCAACATCAATAGAACCAGGACCCATTTCGGGTCACAAGAAAGAGAAGCCGTAGCTTCCCAAAAAGCACCTCAGGAGAAAAGGATAAAAGCTCACCAGATCCCCGTCATGTGGGGGGGCTGGTGGGACTTCACTTCTTCCCAACATTATGGGGACAACAAAACTATACTCAGAACAGCTCCAAGAGGGGGAGCGCCTGCAACCTAACAGTAAATTTTACGACATTCGGAAGATGTATAGACAAAAATAGTATTACACTTTCCTCCATAGGGGGGAAATCCCCAATAATTGCAGAAGTCACGTGACTATGGCCGAGGCCGGACGTTTGCGTTGCTCCTTCGGGCTAAAGTCCCGGTCTGAAATGTCCTGTACAGGTGGGAGCCTAGGAGGACTGAGATGGCTGGAGACAGACGAGACGGCCCGTGGGGATCGCTGAGGGGACCCATTTTTGGAATATCTCCCAGCTCTCTCCAGAAATTCCTGGGCGGTCTCAGGGGTTGAAAAGGAGGAAGAATTTCCATTTTTGTGGAAAATGCGTTTAAGGGCGCTGGATATAGTAAGCAAAACTTTTCCTGCCTCTAAAATGTTCCTGCAGATACTCGAGAATGCTCTGCGACGTTTGGCAACCTCAGCAGAAAAGTCCTCGAAAATTAGCAGCTTATGGCCTTGGAAATGTAGACCGGAGCGTAGTGACTTGTATGATCTCAGAATTTCGGCTTTGTCTGCAAAATTTAAATATTTCACGATAGATTGCCTTGGTCTTGGTGTATTATCCCGATTGTCGTCTCTCCTTTGCGCCTCACTATTGGCGCCTCTCCAGTTAGGGCCCAGTCTATGGGCTCTCTCAACCCGGCAGCGCTTAGAGATACCAAGCAATTCTGGAAGTTCTTGCTCGCAAAACGTGGTCAGGGAGTGCTGTGAAACCGACTCAGGCAGGCCAATTATTCTAAGGTTGTTGCGCCTAGAGCGATTCTCTAGGTCGTCGATTTTGTCGGCCAATCGCTTGTTCTCTGATAACACCCCATTCATTTGTGACCGCATGGCATCAGCGTCCATTTCCAAGGTCTGGACCCTAAATTCTAGTTCCTCCAGGCGATCAGCATGTACTCTTATTTCTCCTTTCACCTGCGCGAACATGTGAGCCACTGTTGCTGCTAGGGACTCTTGTAGGTCAGGACCAATGTGTCTCGCCACTTCTGTAGCAATCTTTTTATAATCATCATCTGGTCTGCTGGAGGTATCGGCAAGGTCTGCTTTGGCAGGAGTTTTAGATCTGCCCGACGGAGTAGATAAGGTTTCCCAATCAGAGCTCTGTTGCATAATGTCAGAGTCCCCTGTGGTAGCTGCCTGAGCTTTTTTCCGATTTTGATAACGCTTGGCGGCTTTGATTCCCATTTTAAGAGATAACGTTCCATAAAGAGGTCCTAGGGCTGGATAATGCCCAAGTAGGGGAGGTGCCCCAGCGGACAGGGTTAACCAGAGACTTAATAATTAGAGCGCTACGCTGTGCAGGGTATCAGTGCAGCAGGACAGCTTCAGCTACAGAGGAGATAGCCGTTAGAAAGATCTTGATAGGAAGCCACAACAGCTAGCAATCATTCAATCAAAGTTCTAGGATTAGTAGCCTAAATTAAAGTGTGGGAACTTGCCAATGCATAGACCCTTTTGTAGCAGGAAGGGATCTTGAGATGCAGGTGGCCACAGTAATAGTAGGGGGAGCAGGAGTTCTGCCTGCCCAGCTGCAAAGGTTTTCTCCCAAATGTGGGGGAGGTCAGGGAAAGCGTGAGATTGAGATCTTCTGAGGGGTTGAATATTCCTCTCACAGAGCCCCAGAAGCGAGGGGGTTAATGCCTCAGAGTGGATGCCAGGGCCTGAGGCTCAGGGGCTTAAGATGGCCGCCGACTCCTCTCCAGAGCTCAGCAGAGCTGAAACGCTGAAATGGCGCCTAAAGGGCCGTGGTGCCGCAGCGGGAGGTATCCGCGGGGCTGCTGCGGTGGTGGCCGGGAGCTCCGGGTACCTGTTTGCCGTGCCTCCTGGTGACTTCGACTAGCTGCGGGGGTGCTATTTCCTGCCGCCGCGCCCGGGTTCAGCCGCTCGTTCTCCCCGTTCCCCTCCACGCTACCTCCGATATGGAGAGATGGCGCTCCGGATCCGACCACCGGCGACTCCGTGCGTGCCCGGAACTCTGGTAGGTGCTCTGGTAGGTGCCTGCTTCCGAATGACGGGTATCTTTGCTGGTTTGTGGTCACGGCGCTCCGGAGCCTCTGCAGTCGCCTCACCACATGTCGGCGCCGGAACCGGAAGTCCGGGAAGGGTTTGTAATGGGTACAACAGTTTCGGGAAACTAATCATTTTAATAGCGTGGCATCTGCCAGCCAATGAGAGCGGGAGTGAAGACCATCGTTTCAAGTCACTAGAGATTTTATCAATTTATGGGGGGGATATTCAATTTATAGATTTGTGTCTGGGGTTCTACCAATTTTCAGACCCAGGTAGGTGATGTAAACCCTGGGCACGTGCTATGTCGACACCCATGGCGCTCCATTTCGAGGGTGACAAACCCGGGCCCAATTCCAAGATCTCACTTTTAGTAACATTCACCATATCCTGAGATTTGCCGAACAGGTGTAAAAACCTCAAAAAACCCCGGGAAGATAGTCAGGGATTGGCCATGAATAAGATCAGGTCATCTGCAAACAGCGCAGATTTGATCTCCGTTCCTCCTATCCTGACACCTGAAAAAAGGTCAGACTCTTCTAAGAATCTCGCTAGGGGTTCAAGAGCTATATTGAAAATAAGAGGGGATAATGGGCACCCCTGTCTAGTACCCTTCTGAAGTGGAAACCTGTAGGAAAGGAAACCTGGGGTGTGGATTTGGGTAGTAGGGCAGTCATATATGGCCGAGAGATAGGTCCTAAAGCACCGTAATTCCCATGCTGTCCAGCACAGTCCAGAGCCAGTCCCAGTGCACGTTATCAAAGGCCTTTTCCGCATCTAAGGCCACCAGGGCAGGCTGTGCTCCTGGCACTGGCCTGTGATGGACCTGCTCAAGAACCGCCAAGACCTTCCTAATATTGCCCACCGCTGCCCTCCCCCTAATGAACCCCCTCTGAGAGGAGCCGATCAGCTGTGGCATAAAATCCGCCAAGCGATCCGCCAGGATTTTAGATGTATTTTTCTGGTCGATGTCAATCAGTGAAATAGGCCTGTAGGAGGCGGGCATCAGCGGGTCCCTGCCTTTCTTGGGGAGAATCTTTATGAATGCATTTTTGGATTCTGGGCGAAGGTGCCCTGAGTGGAGTACCGAATTGTAATAATTAGTAAGGATCGGGGCGATTTGATCAATCAGGATCTTATATAGTTCCCCAGAAAACCCGTCAGGGCCCGGTGCTTTCCCTATTTTTAGCTGACGGATGGCCGTTTGACTTCTGGTTCAAAAATATCCTCGTTCAGAGTAGCTCTCTGCAGGTCTGACAACGAGGGTAATTTTACTTTAGAAGGAAATCCCGGCCTCAGACACGTGCGGTTGATCATTCTGAGGAGTAGAGCGTGTTGTAGAACTGCCGAAAGGTATCATTAATGCATTTCGGGTCTGCGGTTATGGAGCCATCAGACGATCGAATGGCCGGGATGTGCGAGGGTTTGTGGGAACCTTTGAGAAGTCTAGATAAAAAGTTTCCCCGATTTGTTTCCGTAACGGAACAGGTAGAGTGCAGATGTGATCTATGTAGATCCTCCCTGCGTTCAGCCCAGAGGTCAAATTCCCGCTTGGCCTTTTCCCAAGCCAGTCTGCTCTTTTCCGACCCATCTCGGAGGAATTCTTTATACGTCTCCCAAACAGCGTCAGAGGTCTGTAGGTAGGCGCTCTTAAGATTTTTCCTGTAGGAGGAAGTATAGGCCATAATTCTGCCCCGCAGTACTACCTTTACGGTCGCCAGTAGAGCATCGGGTCATTTTGATGGGCTTCATTATCTTTGGCGAACAACATCCACCAATCCTGAACCAAGTCGGTGAAACTCTCCGTCTTGGCTAAGTATGCCGGGAACTTCCAAATGAAGTCCTTACCTCTCGGGAACATGTCTGCCAAATCTAAGGAAATAGAGGCATGGTCGGAAATGACCATGTCCTTGATCTGGGCGTCTTCTACTCTATTAACAAGGGTGTCAGATACTAACAGATAATCAATCCTGGACCACGATTTGTGCACGGGTGAGAAAAAGGTAAAGTCTCTCTCATCTGGATTCCGTGCTCTCCAACAATCGTGGAGACTGGTGGTGGCTATCATGTGATGCAGGGCCCCCCTCCCCGGCGGGCGAGAGCTTCCCCCTTTGGCGAAACCCAAGGGCCCCCTTTTCTGTCTATAAGAGGGTCAAGAGCCTCATTCATGTCCCCTCCTAGGACTTGCTGCTGGACCTGATCACGGCCTATCCTCGCCTCCAAATCTCGGTAGAAAGCCCGGTTGTGACCATTTGGGCCGTAAACATTGTAAATGCTGAGCTCCTTGCCTCCCCATCGGATGACCAGGTGTGAGAGTCTCCCTTCCAACCCCCGCCTTGCCCCCCACTGCCGGAGATCCAACGACATGACCAACCCACAGCCTTTCCAGGCGCCTGAAGTCCTCCGCCTTAAGGTGGGACTCCTGTAAAAGGACAATGTCCGGGCGCAGTTTCCCTAAATGCCGGATCACCTTCATGCGTTTGTTGGGGGAACGCAGCCCCTTTATGTTCCATGAGATGATCCGCATAAAGAGTCTTTTTTAAAGATATAAGGCTGAGGGTTGGTCTGCCACGAGGAAATCAGGTTGGCTTCACCCGCATGCTTCCAGGTCGCCCCAGAGAGGATAATAACACCATAAAAGTGAGAGAGAGATCGCATCGCACAAATGAAAAACATAGTAGTTAACCAAATAGTAACAACCATAACAGAGAAAAACGCCAAAGGGAGGTCCACGCTCTCCTCCCTCAGTTGCGTGACTGTGACTCCCTTTTTTCCAGCAACAGAAAGATGAGAATGAGCAATAAAATATATATCAACATCAGCACCCCCCTCCTCCCGCCAGCTTTCAGAGGGTCTCTAGAACCCAGCTCCACGGTCTGTTTGACTAAACCGCAGGCCGTCACAAACGAGAGTGGGTCCCGTATCAGGGTCAGTTAAAGTGTGACCCAACAATTATGTCCCAGAAAGCTTAAAAGGATATTCCATAAAGAGACATCAGCTAGGTCCGCCAGAACCTCGTTAGTGCCGGAATCGAAGTCCATCGTCCTCAGACCGGAGCGTGATCTGGCCGTTTGCTCCTCTCTTGGTTGGCGTCTCTCCTTGGGTGACAGCGGTGGTGGAGATGGCGATGAGTTCCACGGAGATTCCCTCTGCCTCTTTTTTGTGGAGGTTTCAAGAGCGTTGTCTCCGGGCGACATCCTGGAGAAGTTAGAGGAATCCTCTGGGTCTAGAAGGTTGGAGAGAGAGCGTTCGGCCTCTGTAGTTGATGTGAAGAAGCGAGGCGGACCGTTCGGCACCAGCACCTTGAGGGTCGCCGGGTATAGGATTTGGAAGCGAATTTGCCGTTTGAAGAGTGTCGTACAGATCTTGCTGAATGCTCTACGGCGTTGAGAAACATCAGCGGAAAAGTCCTCGAACAGCAGAACTTGGTGGCCTCTTATGAGCAAAGGGGCATTCGCCCTGCGATACGCCCTGAGAATTTCAGATTTGTCATTAAAGTCCAAGAACTTCATAATGACGGTACGGTTTCTTGGTCTGTTGGGCGGTTTTTGAGATTGAGACACACTGCTCTCTGGGCCCACTCTATGTACTCTCTCGACACGGCAGGCATGTTTTAGCCCAGGGCTGCTGGTAAACTCTTCCTGGCATATATATTGGAGGTCACGCTGCTTAAAGGACTCGGGCAGACCCACCAAGCGTAGATTGCTCCTTCTGGAGCGGTTTTCAAGGTCCTCTATACGGTCCTGCTGGACCAACTGGGCTTTGGCACAAAGCTTGAGTTTGGCGTTCAGGGCGCTATTATCAGATTCAAGATCATGACTCTGATTTCCAACTCCTCCAGCCTAGTGGTATGATCCTGCACCTCCTGCTGCAGTTTGGTGAGAGTTGCCTGAACTGTACTTTCTAGTGCAGCCTGAAGATCAGGGGCTATCTGCTTGGCGACCTCCGTGGCAAGTAGCTTATAGTCTATGGAGAGAGGAGGGTTAATCTCCGTTGAGGGGTCCATTGCGGGGTCCTGGGCTATTGTGGGCATAGCTGTTGGGCTGTGTCGCTGCATCAGCCCCCAGCGCTCCTCCGCTGCTGCTGCTGCGCCCCCCCTCCACCTCTCTGACCTGTTTCTTCAGTGTAGTGTGCGGCGCGGCCGCCATCTTGGGATGTGCCTGCGGCTGGTCTCGTGCTGCTCCTGCTCTCGGCGTGCTCCGCAGGAGATACCGCTCCATACAGGGGTGTTGCGGGTGGCGTTCGGGTCACCTGTGGCTGCGATCTGCGGCCGGTCTGCGCTGCTGGACTCAGCTGATCGCGGGTTTGGCTGGCGGGGTTCGGGAGCCGAAGCGCGTTACATCTCCCTGCGCCGGAACCGGAAGTCCCCTCTCACTACAGTCTGACATCACTCTGCTAATACCCACTACTCACTACAGTCTGACATCACTCTGCTAATACCCACTACTCACTACAGTCTGATGTCACTCTGCTAATACTCACTACAGTCTGATGTCACTCTGCTAATACCCACTACTCACTACAGTCTGATGTCACTCTGCTAATACCCACTACTCACTACAGTCTGACACCACTCTGCTAATACCCACTACTCACTACAGTCTGATGTCACTCTGCTAATACCCACTACTCACTACAGTCTGATGTCACTCTGCTAATACCCACTACTCACTACAGTCTGATGTCACTCTGCTAATACCCACTACTCACTACAGTCTGATGTCACTCTGCTAATACTCACTACAGTCTGATGTCACTCTGCTAATACTCACTACAGTCTGATGTCACTCTGCTAATACCCACTACTCACTACAGTCTGACACCACTCTGCTAATACCCACTACTCACTACAGTCTGATGTCACTCTGCTAATACCCACTACTCACTACAGTCTGATGTCACTCTGCTAATACCCACTACTACATTGTGTACTCTGCTATACTCACAGTCTGATGTCACTCTGCATAATACTCACTACAGTCTGATGTCACTTTGCTAATACCCACTACTCACTACAGTCTGATGTCACTCTGCTAATACTCGTACATCGATGCATCTGCTAATACCCACTACTCACTACAGTCTGATGTCACTCTGCTAATACCCACTACTCACTACAGTCTGATGTCACTCTGCTAATACTCACTACAGTCTGATGTCACTCTGCTAATACCCACTACTCACTACAGTCTGATGTCACTCTGCTAATACTCACTACAGTCTGATGTCACTCTGCTAATACTCACTACAGTCTGATGTCACTCTGCTAATACTCACTACTCACTACAGTCTGATGTCACTCTGCTAATACCCACTACTCACTACAGTCTGATGTCACTCTGCTAATACTCACTACAGTCTGATGTCACTCTGCTAATACCCACTACTCACTACAGTCTGATGTCACTCTGCTAATACTCACTACAGTCTGATGTCACTCTGCTAATACTCACTACAGTCTGATGTCACTCTGCTAATACCCACTACTCACTACAGTCTGATGTCACTCTGCTAATACCCACTACAGTCTGATGTCACTCTGCTAATACTCACTACAGTCTGATGTCACTCTGCTAATACTCACTACTCACTACAGTCTGATGTCACTCTGCTAATACTCACTACAGTCTGATGTCACTCTGCTAATACTCACTACTCACTACAGTCTGATGTCACTCTGCTAATACCCACTACTCACTACAGTCTGATGTCACTCTGCTAATACTCACTACAGTCTGATGTCACTCTGCTAATACCCACTACTCACTACAGTCTGACATCACTCTGCTAATACCCACTACTCACTACAGTCTGATGTCACTCTGCTAATACCCACTACTCACTACAGTCTGATGTCACTCTGCTAATACCCACTACTCACTACAGTCTGATGTCACTCTGCTAATACTCACTACAGTCTGATGTCACTCTGCTAATACCCACTACTCACTACAGTCTGATGTCACTCTGCTAATACTCACTACTCACTACAGTCTGATGTCACTCTGCTAATACCCACTACTCACTACAGTCTGACATCACTCTGCTAATACCCACTACTCACTACAGTCTGATGTCACTCTGCTAATACCCACTACTCACTACAGTCTGATGTCACTCTGCTAATACCCACTACAGTCTGATGTCACTCTGCTAATACCCACTACTCACTACAGTCTGATGTCACTCTGCTAATACCCACTACAGTCTGATGTCACTCTGCTAATACCCACTACAGTCTGATGTCACTCTGCTAATACCCACTACAGTCTGATGTCACTCTGCTAATACCCACTACTCACTACAGTCTGATGTCACTCTGCTAATACCCACTACTCACTACAGTCTGATGTCACTCTGCTAATACCCACTACTCACTACAGTCTGATGTCACTCTGCTAATACCCACTACAGTCTGACACCACTCTGCTAATACCCACTACTCACTACAGTCTGATGTCACTCTGCTAATACCCACTACTCACTACAGTCTGATGTCACTCTGCTAATACCCACTACAGTCTGATGTCACTCTGCTAATACTCACTACAGTCTGATGTCACTCTGCTAATACCCACTACTCACTACAGTCTGATGTCACTCTGCTAATACCCACTACTCACTACAGTCTGATGTCACTCTGCTAATACCCACTACTCACTACAGTCTGATGTCACTCTGCTAATACCCACTACTCACTACAGTCTGACATCACTCTGCTAATACCCACTACTCACTACAGTCTGACATCACTCTGCTAATACCCACTACTCACTACAGTCTGACACCACTCTGCTAATACCCACTACTCACTACAGTCTGATGTCACTCTGCTAATACCCACTACAGTCTGATGTCACTCTGCTAATACTCACTACAGTCTGATGTCACTCTGCTAATACCCACTACAGTCTGATGTCACTCTGCTAATACTCACTACAGTCTGAGGTCACTCTGCTAATACCCACTACTCACTACAGTCTGATGTCACTCTGCTAATACCCACTACTCACTACAGTCTGATGTCACTCTGCTAATACCCACTACTCACTACAGTCTGACACCACTCTGCTAATACCCACTACTCACTACAGTCTGATGTCACTCTGCTAATACTCACTACAGTCTGATGTCACTCTGCTAATACCCACTACTCACTACAGTCTGATGTCACTCTGCTAATACCCACTACTCACTACAGTCTGAGGTCACTCTGCTGACACAAGCAGCTCTTTACAGTCTAATGTCACTCTAACACACAGCTCACTGCAATGTGACATAAATCTGGTAATACGCACAGCTCTCTACAGTCTGACTTCACTGCTGATACAGCTCTCTACATCGTGACGCCCCTCTCTTGAAGCGCACAGCTGAATAGTGACATCAGACTGTAGTAAACCAAGTGTGACCGCAAAAGGATATCAAACTATAGGGAGCCTTGTCTGTCAGCAATGCCATTAGACTGTTGTGATACGTGTACTGATAAAGGAGACACTATGGGCGACATGTATGAAAACTGTCTAGGTCTAAGATTTTCTTTGCTGCCTATAGCAACCAGAGCACCCTTTTTATTTTTTCTATAGGAAATGAAAGGGGCACTCTGGTTGCTGTGGGCAACAAAGAATGTGTTAGACCAACACAGTTTTGATACATGTCCCCCTATGTCACCAGAACACCTTTACAACTTGGCGGTCATTCATACGGGGCAGACATTTCCCTTCTTAACGGCAGCACCTATCCTTGGCACCCTGACAGCCAGTGGCCATTTAGGTGACAGTAGGTCATTCATTCTCATGGAGGTCTGTTCTACAAAGCAAATCCTTCGGACACCTGATTCATTACTGAGCCTTCAAAGTGTGATGTAGAGCATTTAAACATGTGGCTATTGGACACCATTCTAATAGGATTGTTATACGATACTGAAAAGTGCTTCTCACTGGTTCTCTTTAGTGATAACACTATATGATCGTTATTTAAAGGGGTTGTCTCACTACATTGATTCGGCCTGTTTTCTTGATCTCATTTTGAATTCAGGGGCGTGTTTACTAGCTTCCAGTTGGCTGCAGTAGAAGCCCGGTCTGTAGCTATAGCAACCAGTGCTGGCAGCCTATCAGGAGAGATCAAACAGGTCTGTAGCTATAGCAACCAATGTTGGCAGCCTATCAGGGGAGATTGAACAGGTCTGTAGCTATAGTGACCAGCGCTGACAGCCTATCAGGAGAGATCAAACAGGTCTGTAGTTATAGTGACCTGAGGAGCTGATGCAGCCCATACAAGAGGGGATATCTAGGAATAGGTAGGACACTGTTAGTGGACATATATTGCAAAGTGACTTCTTATTGCAAAATCTTTAACATAAATCCTTGTAGTGAGACAACCCCTTTAAGTATTCAACCCCTGTGCTATAGGAGCTTTACACAGATGAATGTAAAGTGCTACAAATGAAGACCAAACAGCGTTCTCTGAAAATGGTGCATACACCTTTAGATGTGCTTGAGAATTGAAAAGTCTCCAAGTGTCTGGCTTGCCCAGTGGGCGCTGGTAAACTAATCATGAGAAGAGTAAAATGAGGCCGTCCCTCAACATCAGCCTCAAAGCATTTTTTTTTTGTCTTTCTATTTTATAACATATAGTAAAAACAATATAAAACAATTGCGCGTTCATAAAGAAACAAGTCATGCAGCGAGTGAAGCTTCAGTGGTGAACTTTATTACTTTCATATGGTCTTACAGTTACGTAGGAATTTAATTGACATTCATAACATACACGTTCCTAATGCAGAAGGCTGGAAATCGTTCAGCAAACAAGGGCACGTTTCTTTCTTTAATAATAATAAAATGCATAAGGAGACCAAAATTTGTACCCTGGGCTACATACAAATGGGTAAAATAAACTTCATTTGTTTCTGGGGAACTGCCTGAGTTACTATTTGTTGGGGAACAACCTGGGGACATGCCTGAGTTCCCATTTGTTGGGGAACAACCTGGGGACCTGCCTGAGTTCCCATTTGTTGGGGAACAACCTGGGGAATTGCCTGAGTTCCCATTTGTTGGGCAACAACCTGGGGAACTGCCTGATATCCCATTTGTTGGGGAACAACCTGGGGACCTGCCTGAGTTACCATTTGTTGGGGAACAACCTGGGGACCTGCCTGAGTTACCATTTGTTGGGTAACAACCTGGGGACCTGCCTGAGTTCCCATTTGTTGGGGAACAACCTGGGGACCTGCCTGATATCCCATTTGTTGGGGAACAACCTGGGGAACTGCCTGAGTTACTATTTGTTGGGGAACAACCTGGGGACCTGCCTGAGTTCCCATTTGTTGGGGAACAACCTGGGGACCTGCCTGAGTTACCATTTGTTGGGGAACAACCTGGGGACCTGCCTGATATCCCATTTGTTGGGGAACATCCTGGGGACCTGCCTGATATCCCATTTGTTGGGGAACATCCTGGGGACCTGCCTGATATCCCATTTGTTGGTGAACAACCTGGGGACCTGCCTGATATCCCATTTGATGGTGAACAACCTGGGGACCTGCCTGAGTTACCATTTGTTGGGGAACAACCTGGGGACCTGCCTGATATCCCATTTGTTGGGGAACAACCTGGGGACCTGCCTGATATCCCATTTGTTGGGGAACAACCTGGGGACCTGCCTGAGTTACCATTTGTTGGGGAACAACCTGGGGACCTGCCTGATATCCCATTTGTTGGGGAACAACCTGCGGACCTGCCTGAGTTCCCATTTGTTGGGGAACAACCTGGGGAATTGCCTGATATCCCATTTGTTGGTGGTAAACCAGGTTACCAGACTGAGGTACTATCTGTTGAGGAGCTACCTTTTTTAAATTTGGGTTAAAAACCTTTTGGGGGACTGGGTTCGGGTTTTATTGGGAAAACACTTGCTGAGTTGTTGGTTGCACTTGGGTTTTACTTGCTGGGGCAAAAGGTGTTTTGCTGGTTTTTGGGTTTGCACTTGATTTTCCTTGCTAAAGCAGAGGGGTTTTTCGGGTTTTTTGGGTTTGGGCTTTTTGGGTTTTTACTTGCTGGGCAGATGGGTTTGCTGGGGGTTTTTTTTGCATTGAGTTATTTGTTGAGCAATGGTGTTTGCTGATTTGTTGGTTGCATTTGTTGTTCTTGCTGAGCGGGATGGTGTTTGCCTGATTTTTTTTGGTTCCCTTTTTGTGTTACTTTTTGCTGAGCAATGGTGTTTTGTTGAGCAGGTGCCAGAATTTGGGTCTAAAGGAAAAGCTTTACCACTTGTAAGACTTGAGGGGGTTGTAGATTTACCAATTTGAGTTGGTGCGGGAGTTTTTGATTGGTCACCACTTTTTTTTGAAACGGGGAAAAATTAAACCCTGACCTGTTTGGTTGGGGGGCCCAAAGGAGCAGGTAAATTTGGAAAGTTACCCCATAAAACATGCGGATTTGGGAAAGGTTTGTGTTTTTTACTACAGGGGGGCATTTGACCAAAAATTGGGTTTTTGAGGAAAAAAGGGGCTCTGCCCATGGCTGCGGGAGGGGGCCCATGGGCTGAACTGGGGGCCGTTTTTTTCACTGGTGTTACTTGTGAGGGGCAGCTTTTTGCTGATTTTGTTGGTTCCCATTTGGGTTTTATTTGCTGGGGGAAGAACTGTTTTTTTGAGCTGTTTTTTTGGGCTGGGGTATTGCTGAGCAAGGGGTGTTTTTTGGGGCAATGGTGTTTTTTGGGATTTTGCTGGTTGCACTGGTTTTTACTTACCTGGGCGGGTTTGGTGGTTGAGTTGGTTGGTTGCACGGGTTTTTATTGCTGTGCAAAAGGCGTTTGTTGAGGGGTGGGTTGCACTTTGTTACGGGGCCTGAGCAGGGGGTTTTTGTTGAGCAGGGGGCCCGGTTTTTGGGGTCTGAGGTACTTTCTTTTACCGGTGAAAACCTTGGGTTTGGGTTTTGTGGAGTTCCCAAATTGAGTTGGGGGTTTGGATTTTGTTTTTTTAAAATTCACCATTTTGGTTTTGATAAGGGGGGTTCCGCACTACACTACGGGGAATTTGGGGTTAAAAAAAGCTTGGCATTTGGGGGGGGAAATTTTTTGGGACTGTGTTGAAAAGAAAGGGGAAATTTCCCCCCTGAATTTGGCCCTTGAGATGGTGCTTGCTGAGCGGGGCTAAGCAGGTTCTTGACTTTGACAGACCTACGGTTCTTTTTTCTGAACGAATTATGGGGCTGGAATTTTGAGGTTTGGACAGGGACTTGGTATGCCTTTTTTGGGCTGGCTGCTGCCCTCGGGTTTGGACTGCCACCAATTGACCTTGGACTGGCATTTTGGGGTTGTTTGTGTCAGAACTTGTCCTTGTAAAGGTTTTTCAGGGGGAAAACCCGGGAGCTGTTTGATAAAATACTTAAACCCTGACCTGTTGGTTGGGGTGCCACGGAGCAGGTGATTGGAAATTTTTAGCCTTTAACATGCGTGACTTGGTAGATATTGTTTTTGGGTACAACAGGTGGCACTTGACTTGAAATTTGGTTTTTTGAGGGGAAAAAATGGGTTTGGGTCTGTCCTTGGGGTTGAGGGGGCACAGGGTGGGAAATTGGGGCTGTTTTTTGAAGTGACATACTTGCTTAAAGGGGTTAAAAGAACTTGGGTTCCCGAGGAAGGCTTTACCCCCTTTTAAGTTGTTGATTTTGGAAATGGGTTTATTGAGTTTCCGCGGAGTAGGGGGACTGCAGGGTTTTAAACCGGAGAAAGTCTGACTTGATTGAAGTGGTTCTTAAAAACAGTTTGGGCCCCCACTTTTTCTTGGTTGTTGAGTTGATAAGTTTTGTGTCTGTCCTGGCTGTTGAGCAGGCACTGCTTGCTGAACTGGAGCTGTTTGCACTGGTGTTACTTGGGTGAGCAATGGTGTTTCGAGGGTTTTTGGGTTTCCCCTTGGGGTTTCTTGCGAGCAATGGTGTTTTTCTGAGTTGTTGGATTTCATTGTGTTACTTGGGTTTAGCGATGGTGTTTGCGGTTTTTTGGTTTCACTTTGTTACTTGGGTGAGGGAGATGGTGTCTTTGAGGGAGGGTTCCAGAATTTTTTGGGGCTGAGGGACAGCTTTTACCACGTATAACCCCCTTGAGTTGGTTTTTAGATTTTCCAATTTTTAAGTTGGTGCTGGAGTTGTTGATTGAGTCACCACTTGGTTTTGATAATGGGGTACCTGCACTGACACTACTGGAACTTGGTTATTAAGCTGCACTTGAGGAAGTGTTTGGACTGCTGTTTGAGTAGTATGGATTTGCCCCTGAACTGGCCCTTGAGATGGTGCTTGCTGAGCTGGCAGATAAGCAGGTTCTTGACTTTGAGCAGACACTACTTGCTGATTCTGAACTGATTGATAGGCTGGAACTTGAGGCTGGACAGGGACTTGAGTATGCACTGCTTGGGCTGGCTGCTGACCTCCTGTTTGGACTGCCACCAATTGACCTTGGACTGGCACTTGTGGTGTTTGTGTCAGAACTTGTCCTTGTGATGGTGTTACAGTGGGAACCTGAGCTGTTTGATATAATACTTGAACCTGACCTGTTGGTTGAGGTGCCACTGGCGCAGGTGATTGGAAAGTTAGCCATGAACATGCGTGACTTGGTAGATATTGTGTTTGTACTACAGGTGGCACTTGACTCTGAATTGGTTGTTGAGGTAATAATGGTTGGCTCTGTCCTGGCTGCTGAGGTGGCACAGGCTGAACTGGAGCTGTTTGTTGAAGTGACACTACTTGCTGAACGGGTACATGAACTTGGGTCTGAGGAATGGCTTGTACCACTTGATGTTGTTGAGTTGGTACTGTTGATTGAGTTACCGCTGGAGTAGGTGACTGCAGGGTTAACCAGGAGTATGTCTGACTTGATTGAAGTGGTGTCTGAAATACAGGTGGCACCTGACTTTGCATTGGTTGTTGAGTTGATAAGTTTTGTGTCTGTCCTGGCTGTTGAGCAGGCACTGCTTGCTGAACTGGAGCTGTTGTTTGGACTGGTGTTACGTGCTGAGGGAGAGCTGTTTGCTGAGTTGTTGCTTGGCTTGGTGTAACTTGCTGAGCAGGAGCTGTTTGAGTTGCTGGTTGCACTGGTGTTACTTGCTGAGCAGATGGTGTTTGCTGAGTTGTTGGTTGCACTGGTGTTACTTGCTGAGCAGATGGTGTTTGTTGAGTTGCTGGTTGCACTTGTGTTACTTGCTGAGCAGATGGTGTTTGCTGAGTTGTTGGTTGCACTTGGTTTACTTTTTAGCAGATGGTTGTTTGCTGAGTTGTTGTTGCACTTGTGTTACTTGTGAAACTGGTGTCTGTTTGACAGTCCAAAGAATTTGGTCTGAGACAGCTTTACCACGGATAACCTTAGTTGGTTGTGATTTAACCATTAGTTGGTGCTGGATGTTTTGTTTGAGTCACCAATTTGGTTTGATAATGGGTACCTTGCACTTGACAACTACTGAACTTGTTTATTAAATTTGCCCCTTGAGGAAGTGTTTGGGCTGCTGTTTGAGTATATGGTTTTGCCCCTGAACTTCCCTTGAGATGGTCCTTTGCTGACTGGCAGAATAACAGGTTTTGACTTTGAGCAGACACATACTTGCTGATTCTGAACTGATTGATAGGCTGGAGCTTGAGGCTGGACAGGGACTTGAGTATGCGCTGCTTGGGCTGGCTGCTGACCTCCTGTTTGGACTGGTGTTACTTGTTGAGGGAGAGCTGTTTGCTGAGCTGTTGGTTGGATTGGTACTACTTGCTGTGTTGGGGAATTATTGTTGTGCTGTTGGGTGGCAGTGGTTTACTTCCCTGAGTTTGTTGAGTTGGGTTTCCTTGCACTGTTGTAATTTGGGCTGAGCAGATTGATGTTTTGTTTGAGTTGGTCCTTGCACTGTTGTTACTTGCTGAGGGGGAGCTGTTTGTTGAGTTGGTCCTTGCACTGTTGTTACTTGCTGAGGGGGAGCTGTTTGTTGAGTTGGTCCTTGCACTGTTGTAACTTGCTGAGGGGGAGCTGTTTGTTGAGTTGGTCCTTGCACTGGTGTTAATTGCTGAGGGGGAGCTGTTTGTTGAGCTGGTCCTTGCACTGTTGTTACTTGCTGAGGGGGAGCTGTTTGTTGAGTTGGTCCTTGCACTGGTGTTACTTGCTGAGCAGATGGTGTTTGCTGAGTTGGTCCTTGCACTGGTGTTACTTGCTGAGCAGATGGTGTTTGCTGAGTTGGTCCTTGCACTGGTGTTACTTGCTGAGTGAGAATTATTTGTTGAGCTGTTGGTGGAAGTGGTGTTAGTTGCTGAGCAGATGGTGTTTGTTGAACAGGTATCAGAATTTGGGTCTGTGGTGCGGCTGGTACAACTTGATAACCTTGATAGCCTTGAATTGGTTGTAAAGGCAACACTTGAACTTGGGCAGGAGGCTGTCCTTGAACAGGTGCTTGGACTGGTGTTTGAACAGTACCTACTTGTCCCTGAACTGGCACTTGAGCTGGTCCTTGCTGAGTTGGTAGTTGAGGTGCAGGTTGTGGCACTTGAGTAGCTGCTGCTGGTTGCTGTTGCACTGAGGAGATATAACTGCTTGTCTGCTGATGTGTTGCGGGCACTTGAGATGGGACTTGGTTGTTGGATTGTTGTGTTGGAGCTCCTGCTGCTTGCTGCTGATTTGCTTGTTTGAGAAGACATTGCTGGGAGCACCTTCCTTTTAACACATACTTGTAATAGGCCTTGGCAACGACACACACTAAAGTGATATATTCTTTAAAGCTTATTTTACCATCACGGTTCCTGTCCACGGCTCTCATGACCAAGTTAATGGTTTCAGGATCTTCGGTGTTCTGTAATCAAAGGAATGGTTTAGTGAACATGTGGAAGAAGCTTCACTGACAACTTTATCTACAACAAACAGGAACCAAGACCTAAAAGATTTCATATACCGCGGTTTCTAGTGGGAAAATAAAATCTGTTCTAAGTAATCTCTTTCCCATATTTTGTCACTTCTGTACTGTATATGTACAGATTCTGGGTCTTCCTGCAGTTCTACATCTGCTGTTTGATGACCAGAAACTCAGTAGTTCTGTGTCTTCCCACACAGGAAACAGCCGTGTATCAGGCCCAGGAGATCAAGTGACCAAAGGGATGTGGGGTTTTGGCTTTGAAGCCTTTGGCTGCCTCCCAAGGCTTTCAACATGAGGTATAAAACAGGGGATGTAAGCTGAGACTGAGGAAGATAGACAAAGCAGAGCAAAGGATCTTGGGAAGGGAAATGACTTTCAAACAGGAAATGCTGCTGCTTGTCTGCAGAGAAGGGAGGCAACACCTAGCACATGAAAAGCGCGAATTGCACAGAAAACATCACAGGGAAATGACTTACTTTGATGGCCTCGGATAGCTCCGCCTGTATGAGCTGCTCCATTTCTGCTGGTTTTAGACATTGGCCGGGACATGGGTATTGGGAATATTTCTCGTAAGTCTGCAAGATACTGTGGATGGCTTGCATGAGGTCAGACATTTTGATTGATGTTCTTTAAGGCTGCAGTATGGAGAGAGTAAATGTGTAATGTAAAGACACTGCTAACCCAACTGTAGACCTCAGAGATGGAAAAGCCAAGAACTTGAGCTGACGCAGTGACCATCTTGGCTAAATTGTCCATAGGTCAATATTTTTCATTGCCATGAGAAACATAGACAAGTGTGAGAAGAGCAAAATCATGAGTAGTCAAGGGTAGCAGAAGCATTAAGAGGTCTAAATGAAGGACAAATGTTTCCTGAAGGGGAGCAGTGGATAAACAGAGAAATAATCCAATTTCTACATACCTTATATATGATGTACTGTCCGTAAAGTCTCTATATTCCATATCTGCCTGTATTGTATATGTCCTATATATTCTAAAAGTTCTTTATCTTCTATACATCCTATAAGGTCTATACATTCTACAAGTTTTATAAGTTCTATACATTCAATAGGCTCTATACTTTCTACAAGTTTTATATCTTCTATACATCCTACAAGTTCTATATGTTCTATACATCCTTTAAGTTCTATACATTCTACAAGTTCTGTATGTTCTTTACATCCTATAGGGTATATACATTCAACAAGTTTTATAGGTTCTATACATTCTACAAATTCTGCATGTTCTATACATTCTACAAGTTCTATATCTCCTATACATCTTATAGGTTCTATAAATACTATAGATTATATACATTCTACAAGTTTGATATCTTCTATACATCCTATAGGTTCTATACATTCTACAAATTTTATAGGTTCTATACATTCTATAGGTTATATAGATTCTTCTATACATTCTGCAAGTTCTATACACTTTATAGGCTCTATACATTCTACAAGTTCTATGCATCTTATAGGTTCTATACATTCTACAAGTTCTATGCATATTATAGGTTCTATACATTCTACAAGTTCTATGCATATTATAGGTTCTATACATTCTACAAGTTGGATATCTTCTATACATCCAATAGGTTCTATACATTCTACAAGTTTTATATGTTCGATACATCTTTTAGGTTCTGTACATTCTACAAATTTTATAGGTTCTATGCATCCTATAGGTTAAATACATTCTATAAGTTTTATATGTTCTATACATCTTATAAGCTATACATTCTACAAGTTTTATAGGTTGTATACATTCTGTATGGTCTATACATTTTACAATCCTTATAGGTTCTGTACATTTTGCAATTTTTATATGTTCTATAGATTTTATATGTTCTATAAATTCTTCAAGTTTTATAGGTTCTATACCTCTTATAGGCTCTAGACACTCTATATGTTCTACACTTCATATATGTTCTGTAAATGATATACGTTATATATTTTTCCATGCATCTTTATAGGTACTATACATTGTACAAGTTCTATGAACCCATATCTCCCATATGTTCTATACATTATGTAAGCTTTATGTATTTTTATATATTCTATACCTATTTGTTCTCTTATGTGTTTTATACTTCCTATTTGTTCTATGCATTATATGTTTTATGCATTCACTACATCTCATGTTCTATACATCCTATATATCCTATGCATTGTATACATTTCATGTTCTATACATCTTATATATTCTATGCTTTGTATACACTCATACGTTCTATACATCCTATATATTCTATGCATTTTATATGTTCTCATATGTTCTATACATCCTATGTATTCTATACATTGTATACATTCTCATATGTTCTATACATCCTATATATTCTATGCATTGTATACATTCTCAAATGTTCTATACATCCTATATATTCTATGCTTTGTATACGTTCTCATATGTTCTATACATCCTATATATTCTATACATTGTATACGTTCTCATATGTTCTATACATCCTATATATTCTACAAGTTCCATACATCTTATATGTTGTATATATCTTATATATCCCAGCACCTCCTGTACTGTGCAGTAAGACTGGAATAATTGACAAGTTTGGATAGACCAGACAACATAGCTGTTAACTTGGAGGAGTCTCGAGAGTCCTCGGCTGACTGCGCCGCCATCTTATAAGGACATATTCCATTTGATTCTTAGCCCTAAACCCAAAACTAACCCGCCACTGTTAGATGTCCAAGACTTTCCCTAGTTCCTGTGCACAAAAGCAACTAAAGTTCATATAAGTATCTGAGAGGAAGCTGCCCCCTGCCATGGAGGGATATGCAGAGCAGTAGTGAGGAGCACTTACCTGTATGTGTGTAGAGTAGGAGAGCAGAGCAGTGAACCATACATGCAGGTTGTAGGTACCTACCTGTATTTATACAGCTCCTTGTAGCCTACTTCATGCATAGTGACACACTGGTGATGATGTAACCATTAGTGTGCAAGCGCTGATTATACCCTCCGGTGGCTGCATAAATGACACCAGTAATCTTCCCTATACAACTGGTTCCATAAAATATCACGTTAAGCTTCGCTCAATCCTTCATTGCAGTCACCCTCCCTTCTACTATGGAAGGCGGATTACATGGGCGCTGTGCACTTCTACATCGAACATTGGGCCCCCAGTGTTAATAAATCAGGTGTCAGCTGTAGAGACACTTATGAAAACTGCTATGGAAATTTGGGGAAAAACTTGGAAAAGTTGGAATTAGGAGCAAATAAACTGTCATTTTTGGTAACTTGCACCCTATAGACCTGTAAGCAGAGGGGGCTATTGGGCTCCCTTCAAAAGAGTTTCTGAGCATCCAATCTTTCTATACTAAGTTCATCCTGATGACATAGAAACGATATTCCGGCATCTATGCCCATGAAGGTGCCGCCTAATACAGATATATACAGTCTGGTAAACATCTAGGGTGGAGGCATTGAAGGTGCACGTGAGTGTTTAGGGTCCGTGCTGCAAAGTTCTCAGAAAGTTGGAAGTAGAAATGTACAACTGACTCCACTTTTACAGCCTGGTCAGTGAGCAGCAGGGAGCTCCTAGCTTATAACAATAGTCTATAGGTGTAAAAGACGTTTCTAACTCCAGTTATGGCGACTAAGGAAAATTGTGTATCTTATCATGGGTAAGTGTGCACGTCTAGTGGAGTGTACCGACCCCCTCATTCTCTGTCCCCCTCATTCTCTGTCCCCCTCATTCTCTGTCCCCCTCATTCTCTGTCCCCCTCATTCTCTGTCCCCCTCATTCTCTGACCCCCTCATCCTCTGACCACAACATCCTCTGATCACTAGATTATCTGACCCCCTCAATCTCTGTCCCCCTTATCCTCTGACCGCCACATTCTCTGACCACCATGTCCTTTGACCACCTCATCCTCTGACCCCCACATCCTCTGACCACAGCATCCTCTACCACTTTTTCCTCTGACCCCCACATCCTCTGACCACCTCATTCCCTGACCCCCACATCCTGTGACCACCATATCCTGTGACACCTCATCCTCTGACCACCTCATCCTCTGACCCCCACAACCTCTGACCCCCTCATCCTCTGACCACCTCATTCCCTGACACCCATATCCTGTGACCACCATATCCTGTGACCCCCACATCCTCTGACCCCCACATCCTCTGACCCCCACATCCTCTGACCCCCACATCCTCTGACCTTCACATCTTCTGACCCCCACAGCCTCTGACCCCTGCATCCTCTACCACTTTTTCCTCTGACCCCCTCATCCTCTGACCCCCTCATCCTCTGACCACAGCATCCTCTACCACTTTTTCCTCTGACCCCCTCATCCTCTGACCACCTCATTCCCTGACCCCCACATCCTGTGACCACCATATCCTGTGACACCTCATCCTCTGACCCCCACATCCTCTGACCACCTCATCCTCTGACCACCTCATCCTCTGACCACCTCATCCTCTGACCCCCACATCCTCTGACCACCTCATCCTCTGACCACCTCATCCTCTGACCACCTCATCCTCTGACCCCCACATCCTCTGACCCCCTCATCCTCTGACTACCTCATGCCCTGACCCCCACATCCTCTGACCCTCAGATTCTCTGACCCTCAGATTCTCTGACCCCCACATCCTCTGACCCTCAGATTCTCTGACCCCCACATTCTCTGACCCCCACATCCTCTGACCCCCACATCCTCTGACCCCCACATCCTCTGACCACAGCATCCTCTACCACTTTTTCCTCTGACCCCCTCATCCTCTGACCACCTCATTCCCTGACCCCCACATCCTGTGACCACCATATCCTGTGACCACCTCATCCTCTGACCCCCACAGCCTCTGACCCCCACAGCTTCTGACCCCCACATTCTCTGACCCCCACAGCTTCTGACCCCCACATTCTCTGACCCCCACATTCTCTGACCCCCACATTCTCTGACCCCCACATTCTCTGACCCCCACATCCCCTGACCCCCACAGCCTCTGACCCCCCTCATCCTCTGACCCCCACAGCCTCTGACCCCCACATCCTCTGACCCCCACATCCTCTGACCCCCACATCCTCTGACCCCCACATCCTCTGACCCCCCTCATCCTCTGACTACCTCATCCTCTGACTACCTCATTCCCTGACCCCCACATTCTCTGACCCCCACATTCTCTGACCCCCACATCCCCTGACCCCCACATCCCCTGACCCCCACATCCTCTGACCACCTCAGCCTCTGACCCCCACATCCTCTGACCCCCACATCCTCTGACCCCCTCATCCTCTGACCACCTCAGCCTCTGACCCCCACATCCTCTGACCCTCAGATTCTCTGACCCTCAGATTCTCTGACCCTCACATCCTCTGACCCTCACATCCTCTGACCCTCACATCCTCTGACCCCCACAACCTCTGAGCATAGCATCCTCTACCACTTTATCCTCTGCCCCCCACATTCTCTGCCCCCCCACATTCTCTGACCCCCACATCCTCTGACCCCCACATCCTCTGACCCCCACATCCTCTGACCCCCACATCCTCTGACCCCCCTCATCCTCTGACTACCTCATTCCCTGACCCCCACATCCTCTGACCTCCTCATCCTCTGACCCCCACATCCTCTGACCCCCACATCCTCTGACCCCCACATCCTCTGACCCCCACATCCTCTGACCCCCACATCCTCTGACCCCCACATCCTCTGACCCCCACATCCTCTGACCCCCACATCCTCTGACCCCCAAACCCTGTACCACCGTTTCCTTTGACCTCCTCATTCTCTGACCCTTTGTCTTATTTTGGTTTTCTTTATCTCATGAATGATGTGACAGTGAAATATGGTGGAACCGGACCATTGTGTTCCACCCTCCAGCCGTTGTAGATGCTTCTCTTTCACATCTCTTTGATATCTTACAACAGTGAATTGAGGCCTCTGGATGAATTGCTGGGTGCCACCGATGCCTCCCTATGTTTGAGTGCCATTGCTGACTCCCAGTGGCCATACCATTGTGTTCCTCTCAGTGTTGGGTCTTCAGGTCTCTCATTGACATGATTTCTGTGACTGGCTCGTTACTTGCCGCCCTTTTCTTGTCATTTCTTCACAGCTGTCTTCTCCATGCAGCGAGATATCCCCATGATAAAGCCTCAGCCTGGTCATTTGTGGTTTTAGTGGATGTTGGGTTTGATTCGGTCAAGAATCTTCCTAGCAGTTTCCCTTGTTATGCACAGGTTTCTTAAAAGTTTTCTCTCCGTCATTACTTCTGAGTCTCAGGCATCAGTACTGCTCCTCTCAGAGCTTTTTGTTGTCTTGCTTGCCAAAAACAGTCACAGATATGTGTTGTGCCCACCAAACATTGGAAACCACAGTTAGTACGTCAATAAGCGACATAGGAGTCTGAGAAACCTATGATTTCAGTATGACCGGCTCCATGGGATTGATCTCATGTCTGTGGGGAGACATGAGGCGTCACTCCCCTGATGGCAGATGTCAAGTGTTCAACAGGCAACCATGGAAGGTGTATGGACACTTCTACCTGTAGGTGCTTAACATCATAAACTGTATATGTGCAGCCCCCTCTATAGTGCATAATGGGGTACTATATAAAAGACCTATGTAATGTTGACGTGGAATCCTCCAAAATGGGTATTTAATCACTTTTCTAAATATATGTGATTACAAAAAGTGAGGCCTCTGAGAGCTAAAGCATTGCTCAGTCCCCCTTAGTTTCCTGACAGTTTACATTAGACATGACCAGGACACTGACAGGAGCTGATCTGGCTGCACTTGCGTGTTTGCACTTCTTATCTGATGACAGGAAACATGAAGGAACTTGCAAGGGGCTGGGGAGAAAAGGGCAGTGTATGAGGCTGTCTGCTGTATAGAGAATCCACTGGTTGTAATTGTAGTTGTAGTTATTTGAGTAAACTTTGCAGATGCTCCCTGCTTCCTCGCTCTCTGCTCACCCCCCTCCCTCTACCCAGTGACTCGGTATGCTTTGTTTATCTTCCCTCCTGAGCAGATAAGAGGTAAGGAACTCACTTCGTGGCAAAACCCCTTTAAGTATCTGATCTAGGGTGTATGTAGAGGCAGACCATGTAGTTCCCAATTGGCCCAGCCCTGCTTCGTCACATCCCCTTTGCCATTAGAAGGTGGGAACCTGTGCAGGACTGTCCTGACCACGGGTAAAGGACTTTTCTCAAACATGGGAGTAGGGGATTGGCCCAGGAAACATGGAAATGAGTGGGAGGAGGAAAGCACCCCGGTCATGGGGCTCACAGTGTCATCTGTGCTATGGGGACCCCTTTCCTCTATGTCGTCCAGTGTATCTAGTCAGATGCATTACAGCAGAGGCTTCATCCCCACAGTACAGTAGATACCAATATATCTGGGGCAGAGCGGTGCTGGGATGCCATCCGCATTACACAGCCCGTGCAATCCCACATGCAATGTTAATAATACATTATGTAAATGCCGTCCTACTCTGCAAAATTAGATATTAATAAAAGGAAACAATGCAGTTGGAATACACGAATCACATGTCAGCAAACCCTTCATTACAGTAATGAGCATAATTGGGATCCGGTACAACCACAAATGGCAGGCAACGGGGCACAGGGTGCAGGCAGCAATTACAGCAGAGACGTTTACATTATCAGGTCAATAATGAGGGTGAAGATCTGCTGGTTACGAGAGAGGCGTGGAGCGGCCTGCTCAGGCCAGGTGCACGTATACAATATGGACTGCGGGCTATATCAGAGAGGATGAGGGCAGTATATGATACATGTGAGGGCGACCAGGACCGGTGCCAGCACATGTGCAATATGGACTGCGGAGTCTATCAGAGAGGACGAGGGCGGTATATTATACATGTGAGGGCGGCCAGGACCGGTGCCAGCACATGTGCAATATGGAATGCAGAGTCTATCAGAGAGGACGAGGGTGGCCGAAACCAGTGCCAGCACATGTACAATATGGACTGCGGAGTCTATCAGAGAGGACCAGAGCTGTATATTATACATGTGAGGGCGGCCAGGACCGGTGCCAGCACATGTGCAATATGGACTGCGGAGTCTATCAGAGAGGACAAGAGCGGTATATTATACATGTGAGGGCGGCCAGGACCGGTGCCAGCACATATACAATATGGACTGCGGGCTATATCAGAGAGGACGGTATATTATACATGTGAGGGCGGCCAGGACCGGTGCCAGCACATGTACAATATGGACTGCGGAGTCTATCAGAGAGGACGAGGGTGGTATATTATACAGGTGAGGGTGGCCGAAACCAGTGCCAGCACATGTACAATATGGACTGCGGAGTCTATCAGAGAGGATGAGGGCGGTATATTATACATATGAGGGCGGCCAGGACCGGTGCCAGCACATGTGCAATATGGACTGCGGAGTCTATCAGAGAGGATGAGGGCGGTATATTATACATGTGAGGGCGGCCAGGACCGGTGCCAGCACATGTGCAATTTGGACTGCGGAGTCTATCAGTCAGAATGAGGACAGTATGATATTATACATTTGATGAGGTACTGGGTGAAGTGGATGGGACTAGTGCCAGCACATGTGCAGTATGGACTGCGGACTCGGAGAGGACGAGGGCGGGATGATGTTAGACTTGTTATATAGTATTACATCAACCCCCTCTTGTATTATTAACAAACCTATAGAGTTATTATTTGAGCACTGTATGGCAGTGTCTTGTTCACTGTTTGACACTATATGGCGGTACAACATGGGCACATAACCAGTGAGTGAAGTGAGAGACTTTTATTTATCTGTATGTACCTCTGCCACCCCTGTATCACACAGGATAGGATTAGGTACACAGCTCAGCAGATAGTATCACACAGGATAGGATTAGATACACGGCTCAGCAGACGGTATCACAGAGGATAGCATTAGGTACACAGCTAAGCAGATAGTATCACACATGACAGGCTTAGATACCCCGTTAGTACTATTTGGTAGTACACCAAACTCATCAAAATTCCCCCAGTTGAATTTGGCCAAGCCCAGCACTGAAGAGGTTAATGAGCTGTATACTGGGGGAATGACAGCAGAGGAGGAAAAGCATCCTATTAAGGAGCAATTTCAGAAATTACTGTCTGTCAGTCGGTGGCAGAACCTGCACATATGCGACACATTCCTGCACAGCCATTAACCCCTTTCCTGCTGATGGGGGCTCTCAGGAGAAGGCCATAGGCAGTCACATACATTGTGGAGATTAATTATGCTTCTCACTAATGTGCATGTTGTACAGTTTCCTCACCCACATTCCTCCGAGCCCCTAATTAAAAAAAAAGGGGTACTTGTAAAATGAAGGGGGTTTTAAAGGGATCAGAGGGAGAGGCATAGAAGGAACTGGAGAGCATTATAGATGAGATTATGGTACAAGCACAGGATGTCCAAGGAGATTACACCAGGCCCATGCAACTCGCTGACTGCTAAGATTTGATCTTTTAAGTTTTGGGGGTAGAGACCTCTTCCTTTCCCAAACCACAAATTTTCATTTAAAATCTTTATTAAACCGGGCCCTCCAGCTGTCAAAATTGCCCAAACAGCCCCCATGTGGGATTTTTGAAATTTTCCCCACGCTGGTGCCCACAGGTTGGGGTTCTGCTTTATTAAAGGGTCGGTAAAGCCGGGGTGGGTTTGGGTCCCAACCTGCCCTTTCCCAGGACCCTGTCCTTCCCAATGCCCGGTGTTCCCCAGCACCCGGGGTTTGGGGCCCTTCTGATGGATGTCTAGAGTTAATGCTCGGGACCTTGAGTTCTTGAATTTTAGAGGGTAGGAGAGGGATTTGGGAAGAAGAGTCCTGATATCTCCGGGTTTTGTAGGGGAATTTGGCGCCAGTTTCCTGGGGATCCCCCAATTGAAAAGGCGGGCCCATGTCACTATGCGGGGTTTTGAAACCTCTCGTCCCTCCATTTTGGTAGGTGAAATCTTTATGTTGCTCCTTGTTTCAAAAAATTTTAAAACGGGCAACCCTAGGCCCCCTTTGTTTCTGCTCCAGTGCCTGGTGTTTCATGGCGTCATGTACCAGGATTGTGTTTAAAGTCACCCGCCTTTTCCATCGCTCAAAATAGCTCAATATTCGGAAAACATTCAATTTTCTTTGGGAAAAAAATTTTTTTTAATTTTTGCCTTTTGGGGTATTGATAAAAAATTTGAATTAATTTTTTTGAAAATAATTTTTCCGCCATTTTTGGTGAAAGTTTATGGTTTAAAAAAGAAACAAATTTTTAAAAGACTCCAGTACGTACATTACGTCCTATTATTCTTAGTTTATTGGTGTACATTATCAGCCACAGTGGATCCTGCGCTGCCCGTTCTTCTATAATTATTATAGATTTGGTAAAACATCTCTGTCAGCGGCTCCCTTTATGATTCCTGCAGAGGCCTAAACTCCCCATGAGATTGTACTGTACTATTTTTGCGGGGTTGCCATACAGAGAGGGGACATTGGAGATATAAGAAGCACGAATGTTAAATGGGCACCCCACCGACACCTCTTTGGGTTTTAAATTTTTTCTATGGGTGCGTGTAGAAAGGAATTTCGCCAGTTTTCTGGTGTACTTTGCACCAAAAACTGTTGTTCTATAGATGTATGAACAGTCACACTCCAAATTTTGCCTCAGTTGGCGCCTGCCCCTACACTTTGTAATGCGCCAAAGATGTTGGGGCGTTCTGGTGGCAACGCACCACATTCGTAGGATTAGACACCTTAATGAATGTGCGACGCCAAATGTAGGCACATAACTGTTCGGACAGCCAGATCTTTTAAAAGGGCTTGAGGCCAAATTGTCCCCAAAAGTATGACCTCCCGGGAAGAATAGGTTCATACGCTCCCTTTTCTACACTGTTTTAAAAGCTATTTTGACCGGTGTCTGCCCCAAATGTTCATACTGCGCCCTTTTAATTTTTAGTCCTTGTTTTCTCACACAAGGTGGCAAACCCTTTATTCATTTGTGTGAGTGATGCCCGTGAGAGGGTTATATATTTCACCCATCTGTGACATCTATACATCCAGCACACATCTACTGTAATAGTAAAATTAATTTTAGATCTCTACAATGTTTCACAACTCAACCAAGAATCAATGATATATAGAGCTAAGGAAAAACATGGCGTAAGGCCTGGTTCACATCTGCATTGGCTCTTCCATTGTAAAAGGAATGGAGGGGAAAAAGGATTCGTTAATGTGTAAAAAACTATGCAACTGAGATGTTTGATTTTTCCCCCCATTTTCTTTGAAAAAGTTGGGGGGTTTTTTTTTGGTAGGTGAGGAGAAATCCTACTGGAGGCCCTTTACAACTATGGGCTCAGGGTAAACTTGGGTGAGAAATAATCCCCCCAGACCCCCTAAAACAGTGTTCCCCAACCCCCGTCTCACCCCCCCCCAACATTTATGTTTTCAGGATCTCCCACAAAATTTATGACAGAAATGATATCACTTGCGCAAGTGAAAAAAGCAGAAAAACATACCCGTTGGGGGGTTTTTGAGGACTGAGTTGGGGACCCCCTGCCCAAAGTAAGGAGCTATTTTTATGGATAGACATCCAAAAAAACCTACCACCACTGCAGCTGAAACCCCACACTTTTCTGTGGCATGAGGTGTGAGGGACCATCCCAAAAAAAACCTTCCCCCCCGTGTGACTCAGTAATGTGCCCTTATTTTTCAGGGCGTAAAGGCCTAGCACAAGACAACCTCACTTGGGGCTACTTTGGGAAAAATCACAGGGATCCCCTAAAACTTAAAGTTTTCTAAAAGGGCCTCAACATTTTTTGATTTCAGGGATGGGCCCAAGGAGCTTCAGTGCGACCCGGGTGATATATCTTGTAAGTTACATAAGTAAATGCAGGATATTAATGATGAGATATGTATGGCCCACTGAGGTCTGCTTGTTTTGCAGCCTGTGAATATGTGTTCTTCTCTTGTTTGTTCATAGGATTGAAGGCTCTGAAGCACGTTCCTCCCGTACTTACCCCTCAGGTATGTATGAGGCAGCTGTTTATACACAAGTGATTCATTCTGTGATTTAGTCCCTTATTTTTTGCTTTTCTTTCTCATTTTTGTCCATATAATGGGAACATGATGTCCTGTGTTTATAAATATATCATAGTGTAGTCAATCATGGTGGAGTCCATTACCAAACAAGATGTTACAGTCTGCTCACTGGTGATGTTTTACTGTGTGTTGATAAGGTCACTTGTCTGCCTTGGACATAAGGCAGGTCTGCCACCATCTTGCTGAACCTGCAGGGTCCCAGTGCCACTTGCTTCCTTTTAATCATCGTAGGGCACAGCTAGGGTAAAGGCCTGTTCTGTCCATGTAATAATGTACACCAGTGACCCTCCAGAGCAGGGGTGTGCAACGTCAGCTCTCCAGTTGTTGGGAAACTACAACTCCCATCATGCATTTATATAATCTATATCAGTAGGCATGTCTGTCCCCTGTCCAGAGTGATAGCCGCTTTACATGGTGACTCTTCCAAGGGTGACAGCGGATAAGGAGCTGCCAGACACATCAGCCATTGCTTATCCTTATTCCTTAAGTAGGGGAATAGAATTGTAGAGAAAAAACAAACTGGATTAGTATCTCCTTTGACACCAGTGATGGGACAGGCGTCATATATGTTTCATTGTCAGTGGTCTCCTTTGCTTTTTAGCCAGTCTCAATAGGAGACAGATGTGGTGAGGTTACACAGTACCTGATGAGGACAGGTGAGAAAGTTTACAGAATAAACACTGAAATCTCTATTTAGCGTCTGTCATACAACATGAAAGATGTGAGGGAAGTGACTGTAATGAGCGCGACGTCTCCAGGACAGCCAGCTCTGATGTGTCATGGCTGCTGTTTCATCCCGGTGGACATTATACTGAGGTCACCCGGGATGGTCACCTCTGCAATTGAAGTCCCTTGTGAAGACTCTCGCTGAAGTGTTTAATGATGGCCTATTAGACAGAGCTTGGTGTGTCTGGGATGTCCCTCACCATTATCCTCATGGTCTGTGATCACACAGGGAGACATGATTATATTATTTCAAATTTCCAGTATAAACCATTTTTATGTACATTAGTGGTTCCCTTAAATAACAAAGGCTGCTCCAAGTTTTAGTCTGCAGTCATTCCTTTCTTCATTCACTCAGACCTCTGATATTCGCTATGCAGCTACTGTTAGCATCTATTTTAAGGGGGGTTCCTCCCAGTAAAACATGCTGGATGTGAGCTCTGTAGGTTTAGAAGTCTAGAGCTTGAAGTGAGTGCTCTGCTTTCACCCTACATTTGTACACGGCCAAAGTGATTCTTCTTCTGCAACCTGTCCTGTGTGTACTCTGTTTTCTCTCTACACTTGTACACATCCTGTGTAATTCTCCTTCTGCAACCTGCATTGTGTGTACTCTGCTTTCTCTCTACACGTATACACATCCTGTGTAATTCTCCTGCAACCTGCATTGTGTGTGCTCTGCTTTCTCTCTACAATTGTACACATCCTGTGTAATTCTCCTTCTGCAACCTGTTTTGTATGTACTCTGCTTTCTCTCTGCACTTGTACATAGCCTGTGTAATTCTCCTACTGCAACCTGTCTTGTGTGTACTTTCTTTCCCATCGTTAGCCTATGTGAGCTGCTCTCCTAGGATGCTCTGTCTCTCCTCTCTACACTGTGATCTACCCTAAAATAAAATCTCCTCCTCCTTCCTTTTGTTGGAGCAGTATTTCATGAATTTGAGATCCAGCAGCAGATGATGGACTTAGCCAAAGCAGCAAAATGGAAGGCATTTTATAATAAAGATGTTATAGAAAGCTGCTTGATGTAGTAATTAGGAAAACAATTCTAGCAAGATGGTGTCTATATTGTGTAAGGAGCGATACAGCTATTCAGAATGGGCGGATTACTGCTCTGTGAAAGGACTATGGTCGTTTTTCTGACTGTAATAATCTGATAGCACATATGAAGCAACGAGACTATTGCTCCTCCATGCTAAGAGAAGTCACCAGTGCCCTCCAGTCTGAGGGTCACATCTCGTCTTCCATTCAGTGTGACCTGGAGCATGGAGGGTATTTTGGGATTATATCTGAACTTTCAGGTTTGGGGTGGAGCTAGCTCCTGAGTGGGGCTCCCACTGACCTGTTGTTGATAGCCAGGTCTTTGGTCTGATTAGAGGTTGGGCTGACATTAGGCTTTCTGTATTTCCCATGCACTGAGGATTTTGGAGATTCGTGAACGTCCCGTAATCTCAGGTGATCCCAGGATTACAGGACCGGCTGTTTGCAGGCTTAACTTCTTGTTCAGGGAAGTAATAATGTCAAGTCAGAGGTCGGCGCAAATGGGCTGAACAATGGTAATAAGCTCTGCGCGATCCCCAACATCTGCGGTAATCCTTGTAAAAACACTCCACGCGCTATTAAAGCTAATCTCTCCTTGTAAGAGGAAGGGAGGTTATATGAACCCCAAACCTCTCCTAGTCTCTGGACAAAAACAACAGACTCAGGTCTAAGCTACTGTGGCAGAACTACACTGATCCTGAGCTGTGTTCTGTGCTATAGTCACATCCAAAGCTACATTATTCACCGTTCCCCCCTGCCCTCCAAAATGGGACAAAACCAGTACTCCCTTCTCCAGGGGTTATGCCTGGTATGGACTTAAAAAGGGGTTAGGTGCCATACCAGACACAAAGTATTGAAAAGAATGGCGCGGTTTCTGAGAGCAAAACAGACCTTTTAAATTACGGCACCTTTCTGTTTTGGTGGTCACACATGCTCAGTCACTCTCCTACACCCAGGTCTCTGCATAGCGATCCTGTTTTGAATGTGAAATCCCCCAAAATGCCCTGAGGGGGGAAACCACAAAAATGTAGTCCTCTACGCCAGGCCCCTTGAAGAGTGATCTCTGTATAGTTTTATAGCAATGTTTCCTCCGCCTAATGAGTGAGGGGAGGACACCTTGGTCAGTCATTCTCCTACGCCGGGGTGTATAGCAATGTGAGGTCCCCCTAAAAAGGCTGGGCTGGGGACAACATGCTCAGTCACTCCCCCTACATTGGTCTTGCATGTGTTCTGTAAGCAATTTTGCATGTCCCCTAATGAGCTGGGCAGGAGGACACACTTTTGCTCAGTCTTCCCTCCTACACCCAAGGTCCTGTAAGTGTTTCTCTGTACCGGGAGTAGCAATTTTGTACGTCCACAAAATGAGTGGGCTGGGGGAAACACATGCCCCATTTCCTCCCCCCTAAAAGCCAGGTCTCTGCACATTTAAATCTTTTTTTACCGTGTTTAGCAATGTGCCATGTCCAAACCTAATGGGGGTGAGCGGGAAAAGGAACACATGCTCAGTCACCCCTCTACAGCCAGGTCTTGTATAGCAATGGGGAATTTTTCCCCTATTGAGCTGAGGTGGAGGCCACATGCTCAGTCACTCTAAAGCCAGGTCTCGGGAAAAGTGATCTCTGTTTTGTATTTAGAAATGTGAAAGTCCACCAAATGAGCTGAGGTGGGGGTACAAACTTTGGCATTCATTCCCCTCAGTCAGGTTCTCTGTTTTTTTTTAGTGACCCCTGTACAGTGTTTTAGAAATTTGTGGTCCCAAAAATTGAGCTGGGGCTGGAGGACCCCCAATGCTCAGTCACCCCCCCTACACCCAAAGGTTTTCTGCAAGTGATCCTTGTAAAATTTAAATACCCAATGGCACTTTCCCCCAAATTGAGTTAGGCTTGGGGGAACACATGCTCATTTCCTACCCCCCGGGTCTCTGCTTTGGGTGATCTCTTTTACGTGTTATAGAAAATGGGGCCTTTCCCCCCCTAATGGGGCTGAGGCTGGGGGGCCACTTACTCAGCATTTCCCCCTTACAGCCGGGTTTCTTGTATAGTGATTCTATACGGGTGTTGGGCAATGTG
>JAODAL010037288.1:0-40606 GCA_025379985.1 Phyllomedusa bahiana | reverse complement strand
TTCGGGGAAATGATGTAGGGAGTCTGTCCATAGGACAACAATCAAGTACATGCACCAATCTGGCCTTTTAAAGGAAAGGGGCAAAAAAACCTTTTTAAAAAGATATCCATAAAAAGTTAAATTTTAAAGTTTGCCACAAGCCCCCCCTGGGGAACACCAAACTTGTGGAAGAAGGTGCTCGGGTAAAAAATCGAAACTTTTTGGCCACAATGCAAGTTTTGGTAAAAAAAAGCAAAAGTCATCACCTGAACCCCCCATCGCTACTTTTCAAACATGGTGGTGGCAGCATCATGGTTTGGGGCCCCTGTTTTTTTTTCTGCAAAAGACCGGAATGGGACGGGAATTATTTTCCAAAAAGACAATGGTAACCAAATAAAAAAAATGGTTGGTGATTCAATTCCTTTTTTAGGGCACATTATTTGTGGGATCGAGAAAAACTTTTTCAAGATGGGTTTTGACTGGGGGCCATTTTGAAGTTGGCCATTTTGGATCCAACTTTATTTTTTCCAAGGGAAAGGGTCATGTAAACATCAGAATTATTGAAAATTTTCCCAAGGAAAAACAATGTGTGCTTTTTCAAATTAACTGCATTCTTTATGAGTTATTTGAAAGTTTTCTTTGTTTCAACCATTGACATGTTCAGGGTTATAATTGGGAAAGGAAAGAAATTGTTTTTGATGTCTGGTGAACGCAGTACCGGTCATTGCAGAATTTCAATGAAAGCACCTACAACTCACCCATGCTACAGTTACAAACTGTTGCCAAAAATTTCGTTAAACAGGTTCAGTGTTGGATTTGCCAAAAGTGGATCAAGAAAACTGTCACAAATGAAAAAACATCATGGGGTCCCCAACTTAATTCAGAAAAAGCCCACAGTGTAGCACTCGCTGCCCTGTCCCCGGGGAAATGGCACACTAGCTTTTTTTCTGCAGTGTTGATTCGTGTGTAAGAGTGGTAGAAAAGGGGTTTTCTTGACAAACCAACACAAATTTTCACACTTTTTAACAATTTTTTTTAAATGGGCTAAACTTGTAATAACCCCTGAAAGAAATAAAGTTAAATTAAACAAAAACACCCCTTTTTTTTTTTCTTGTGAAATTTTCTATAAATTTTAATTTTTTGGGGTGTTTTTAAAAAGCCCCTCTTCCCATTGGAAAAATAAAGTTGGATCCAAAATAGCCGACATGGTCAACACCCATCTTGAAAAGTTTTAGTTTTAGTATATAGTTGGTGATATCAACTTCCTGTTTGTGGCACATTAGTATGTGGGAGGGAGGAAACTTTTCAAGATGGGTGTTGACTAGAGTTGAGCGAATTGATTCTAACGAAGTGGAATTCGTTTAGAATTTCAAGAAAACTTTGGTTCTGCACGAAGCCTAAGTTTAGGGTGATTTGCGGGACTGAAGCGTCTTTTTTACTGGTAAATGGCTGCGAGCCCCATGGGGGTGACCGGGCAGAGAACCCTGGGAGGAAGAAAGGAACACCCTCAATGACATTTGCAGATATGAAGCCAATCAGCAACCAGCGGGCTTCTGTGACATCACAGCCCTATAAATACGGAAGCCATCTTAAATCCTCACACTTCTCACTGTCTGTCCTGGCATAAGCATCTAGCTGCTGCTCTATTGAACTCATTATAAAAAAAACTGCTTTTATCAGCGACTGGGGAGGGGGGGAGAACACCAGAAGTCTGTGTCAGTTGCATACCTCTACCTCAACCAGCGTTCTGTATCTGCTGCTCTGTAGAAGTCATTATAAAAGAAACTGCTTTTATCAGAGACTGGGGCCAAAGAGTTCCACAAGTGGTTTAGTTGCACACAGTTAACGCTACCAGCGTTATCATTTTGTTTTAGTTTGTGGGGTATTCTCCCAAAAAGTCCAGGGGGGTTTGCAATTCTGCCCCATATACGCCTCAATTTCATCTGTTCTTTTCTTTTAGGGTAATTAACATCCAATGATTATTAGCTTGTTGTAGTGGGTTTTCATTTGGAGTAAAAATAAGGGTGTGTATTTATCATATACAGAACATCTTCATTAACGGGTGACTGCAAATTTTTGATCAAACAGTATGTCAGACAGAGAGGTGGCAGGCTCTTCACATGCCAGTGGCAAGTGGCTTTTAAACCCATTCCTGGAGCAGGCACAAGTCGCAGCACACTAAGGGGACGTCGCAGCAAGAACTGCCGCTGTCATCTTGTGGCTGTGTGTTGACCACCAATCCCTGGGTTCTTGATTGATTGACTAGGTCATCAACTTCATCCCAGATGACATCTGACAGCCCCAGCCAAGAGTCAGTGGGTTTTTCAGACACAACCCTTAGTTGGCATTGCCCAGGAACAGCTCAGCGGCCCTCACATGTCCTCAACCAACCTCTGTCCAGTTCAGTTCCCTCAGCCAAAGAATTACTATGTGGTCTGGGCTCAGCGCCACTGTACAGTGAGGACGAACAATTTGAGGACAGTCAGCAGCTACTTGGCAGCGAAGAGGTGGGGCAGACATCCCCTGCTTCTTGCAGTAGGTGCCAAAGTATTGATATGGAGGGGTGGCATGGGAGGTTATGTTGTGAGAGGTCAGCCTCTGCACACCAATACCGTTGAGGAGGACAGCAGTGACGATCAAACACTAATCGATGATGATGTAGCTGATCGCACTTGAGAGCTGGGTGAAGCAGGGGCTTCATCATCATTGTTGGGAGAAGAGAGCATCAGCTTGCGGCGCAGCCAGCAAGTTGGTAGTGTGACCGTGAGTCAGCAGGGTGGCAGCAGTGCGAGGTCGGGAGCCAACAGTCCACGGGGTAGACCACCCACGTCGCAGGTCTAAGAAATTAGTGGCACAGGGGCTCACCAAGGCAGCGGCGGTAGCAGTCACTCAGTGTGAAGCGTTGGTGGTAAAATCACCTACTCGGCGGTGTGACAGTTTTTTGCTAAGACACCAGAGGAGCCGAACATGTGTATATGTAAATCTGTGGGCAGAAAGTGAAGGAGTGGCCGGGAGCTAACCTTGGCACCATGGCCCTGCGTCAACACATGCAGCATCACCATCCAGTGGCCTGGGAGAAACATGTCTCAGATGTGGTGGTCCATCCTACCGCCCCAGCACGGCAGCAGCAGCACCCAGTGGCACGCATGCCATTTCAGCCAGTCAAGGCTCCACTACCTCTGCAGAAGGGAGCTGTTTGTCTTTCCCATCATCTCCCAGTACAGATGCTCCTGATCATCGCCAATCATGGTGCCAGCAGTCGTTCACCGAGGCCATTGCCAAGAGACAACAGTATGCATCCAATCATCCGAAGGTGCAGAAACTGACCGTGCTCCTGTCCAAGTTGTTGGTACTGCAGTCCTTCCCTTTCCAAGTGGTGGACTCTGCACCGCTCAGAGAACTAATGGCTTGGGCCAGTCCTTGAGCCTATCAGTTTCTTTCTAGGTGCACGGCAGCATGGACGTGTGGAGCTGTAACTATGGTCAGGGACAGTACATGTCCTTTACGGCTCCACTGGCTGAATGCGCTTACTGCCCAGCCACACCAGCAACTTGTACAGGAGACACCGGTTTCTCCTCCACGTTGCCGAACTGCTGCTCCTGCGCCAATGTCCACCTCCTACTCCACCACCACCTCAGTCTCCACAAGTCTAAGTGCTGCTTCATCATACCACATGTATAGGGCACAGCAGTGTCACGCAGTTCTACACCTGGTTTGCCTGGGCGAACGAAGTCATACAGGAGAGGAATACTCCCCGTCATGCATCACGAAAAACAATGTGGGGCCCTTTCTCTGCGAAAACTGAAAAACGGAACCATGGTGACAGAAAATTGGGGGGAAACCCATGGGGGCCGTCCCTGAAACCGGGAGGAATGGTCCATGCCCCCTTCAGGCGCACGTGTTCAATCTTTTTTGTAAAAAGGTTTCCAAAGGTCTTCCACCCATTTTCCCAAGAAAATTTTAAAAAGGGCCAGGAAACTGTTAATGCCTTCATCCTTTCCCCTTAAAAAGCCAAGCACACGGCAGAATGGCCTCCCCCAATTTTTCCCCCCTTTGGAAATTTCCCCACCTCCAAAATTTTTGGACCGACCTATGACAGAGAAAAGGCCTTTAAACGATTTTTTGATGGGGAGAACCCCCCCTCCCCTGTGAAAATTTTGATGTACCCGTGGCGGTTTCCCATTTCTGACCCCTGCCTTTTTCCAAAGGTTTCCTTTGAGGGGGCCCCCGGTTATTTGTCAGTCGCCAGGACTAGGGGTGAAAAAAGTCATTCCTTTTGTTTTATGCCTGGAACAATCCCTAAAAAATTTTCTGGACGGGGGAAACGAAAAGACATGGCGACTGATAAAACGGAAAAATTGAGTCCGGTGGGAGGGCTAAAACCTGTAGGAGGGGGAATTTGGGCAAAAAGCATGTCTGGCGAAATGAGTGTTTTTTCCTACTGGGTTGACGGAGGGGAGGGGGGCCAGAAGACCGAGGGGTTTAGAGAAAAATGAAAAAGACGGGGGGAAAAATAAACCCAAAAAAACCCCAAGGGAGTATCGTGGAGTTGGGGGCCCAGGGAGCCCCAGAGTCACTTTTTTTGCAGAGGGCCCCCCCTTTCCTTAAAAAAATTTTCCCTCTAGGACAGCCGAAAAGCCCTTCCGGCAGAGGGTGACTTCTGGCTCTAACCCCTTTTGGGACCCTGTTTCCCGGGGTCAAAAGGGGACCCTTTTTTCCAGCTTCCGAGAGGGAGGGGGAAACTCGGTACTATAGAAAATCCTGTGAAGTCATTTGGGCCCCGGCCCCTTTGTGCCCCCATGGCCCAAATCCTCTGACAGGTTGCCCGGGGGGGTTCCCTCATCGCCCCCACCTACAAACTGCCAGGGCTGCCCCAATTAGCAGCAGCCTAAGTTGGAGTCGTTGTGAGAAATTTTCCCTTTTTTCCCCAGCCTAGTGGGGGGAAAAAAATAAGCAGAAAAGCAGGACCGGGAGCAGCCCCTAAAATCAAAATTGGTGACCTACTTGGAAGCACCGGGCCAAACCCTAGGTAGAAGTCTCTGGACAAACGGGGGCACCAAACTGGAAAATGTGCCGCAACTTGCCGATTTTTAAAATTGGAGAAACTGAAATGCCCGGCCAGTAGTGTGGCATCAGAGGGGGTTTTAAAGGGTGGGCGGGGGCCATCTTTTCCCCCAAGGGAAAGAACCGCTTGCCCCTCCCGAAATTTGGGGGAGAAAAAATTTTGTAAAGATAAAACAGGCGTGGATGGGGCCAGGATTTCCACAAAACCCAAATCCCTTAAAGCACCCAATTTAACAGTCAAGACCTCACCAAAACTTTAAAAATGAGTCGGATTCTAACTACCTGCCTAAGCCACTTTTTGGGGGGATCCCGGGCCACCTTGCCCTTTGTTTTGCCCCCCCCACAAATTTTTCCCTTCCCAGTGGATCCCCAACCTGCCCCCCCCCCCGACCTTTTCCCTTTTGGGGACCAAAAAAGGGGACCGGGGGTTTAAATTCCCACCCCCCTTTTTTTCCAAACTCTGTTTTTTGTGCCCCCCCTTTCTTGGATTTAAAGGGCTAAAGGCCCCCCTGCTTTTTACTGTTTTGCGGGCTTGGCCGCACCCCCACGGTTTTTTTCCCTTTTTTTCCCATTTATTGCCCCCCCTTTTTTGGGGGCTCCTGATGTTGTCTGCCCCCCTCCAAAATTTTGTTTTGTGCCACTCTGGGCCCCTTGATATTTCCCTGCCACCCCCCAAGAATTTGTTTTTGTGCCACTTTTCTGCCCCAAATGTGGGCCCTCCCTGTTGATCCCCTTTCCCTCCCCCCAAACTGTGTAATTGGGCCACTCTGTGGGGCTCCTGATTTTTGCTCCCAAACCCTCCGGGAATTTTTAAAATTGGCCATCCCTGACCTAATGAAAATTGCTGCTTTTGAGCCGTCCCCCCCACACTGATTTGTGCCACCCCCTGTGGGCCCTGATGTTTCCCAAACCTTCCACACAAATGTCATTTTTGGCCACTCTGTGGGCCCCTATGTTGCTGCCCCCCCCCCAGAATTTGCCCCTTTTGTCCCCACTCTGTGGCCTATTTCATGCGCTCCCAAAAAATTTACCCTGTTCACTGGAAAAAACCCTGTGGTTTCCAAAAATGCTTTTTTCCACCCCCACCACTCTTTGACGTTGCCATTTATTTTTGGGTTTTTCCCCTTTTTTTCATATTGTCAAAAGAAATGAAAAGGATCATTTTGTTGATGATTAACTAGCCAAAAGCAGGAGTGGAAACAGAAAAACAGAAAAACAAAAAATTTATCCCATTTACTGTCATCTCTTTTTTGGGAAATCAACTCCTGCTTTTTTTGGGCCCTTTAGAAATTAATAAAGGATTATTGCCCTGATTGAAAGCGGAACGATGGATAAAAGGGAAGGGGGCAACAAAACATGAAATAAATGCAAAATTACTGCCCGAAAAAACCCCTCCATTCATTTGGGGGGCCCCCTTACTGTATCAGCGTTTAACAGAACAGGTTCTTTTCATATTCCTTGAAATCATCTGGTAAACAGTGTAAAGTCTGGCCTTGGGGAAATGCCCCCTTCTGTGATGCCCCCTTTACTGTGCTGCAAACCCTGTCCCCAGCCCCGGGAACCCTACTTTTGTTTTTCCTTTGACGCAAATTGAAAGGAACAAAACCCCCCAGCGGTTTTTCCCAAGCGGGGCGCTGACAGACTTTGTCTGGGCTGCGTTCCCGCTTCGGTTGTTTAGTCATTTTGCCCCTGTAAGTACCCAGGGAATTTTAGAGTGAACCCGATTCAAAAGGGGGCGGCAGTCATCTCCCGTGTCATACTAAAAACACAGAAATTGTATAAGACCAAAACCCCCGCCCCCCAAGGGTATTTGAGAAATGGCACAACTTTCTACAACACCCTACAGGCTCTATGCAACCAGAAAATAGCTGTTTTAACGCGATTCGCTGCAAAAAAATTCGGGTCGAAACGATTTTTGACGGAAAATTCGGCGAACTCGGCGAATCGAATGTTTCTAGTGTTGACCATGGCGGTCATTTTGATGTCGCCCATTTTGGATCCAACTTTATTTTTTCCAATGGGAAAATATTTTTTTTTTGGGTGGAAGCAAGCAAAATTGGAAGCAAGCAAAATGGAAATTGCCCAGGGCCCCAATAGCAAAGGTAGTCCCCTGGGGACCCCAAGAACTTGCTTTTACCACCAGATAATTTGAAATGAGCCCTTCCACTGTCTTAGACCATCAGGGAATTTACTGTTAACCCTTTTCATCACCCTAAACTACCAGAAGCGTGTGGTTTAGAAATCTAATTTGCCATATAGGGCTCTTAAAAACAGAAATGGAAAACAAAAAAACAGCCATGAGGCAATACATAATTGTTCTTACCATTAGCAAAATTATTCTGTATTAGTAATCTTTAAAAGCCTGCGAGACAGCTGGCAGTGAGTGATAGTCCAGTCTTCCAGAAATTTTGTTAGGGCCGGTGTTTGCAGCCACCTCTTCCCAGCTGCAGAACATGCAGCTGGATATTATGTGGTCACAGAGGGACTACCACATCTGGGTAACATTTATTTGCTCTAACTGGAGCTGTGTCATAAGGTACAGTAAAAATAAATGAACAATAGAACTTAAAGTTTAAATACAATCCCCCATGCACCTTACTATCCTGTGATACTACAGGTTATTCATACTTAATACTTTGCCAGTTACTTTAACTAAATTCAGACAATGAGCATATCCAATAACTAACATGTAAAAAAATATATATCTCATGAAAATATCTAGCAATAATAAGAGGAAGATGTTAAAATAAAAATTATCAAAATAATCCAAAATTGTATATGGAATTAATAAAAGCATCACAAAAATAATATGAAAGAAATGGTAAATTGGTAAGAAATATATAAATAGTACTGCTCCCCATAACCTGGCTGCTCACCATAACACCATTTCCAACAGGACAATGTCCAGAGCAAACTCCAAATTCTAATTAAAAAAAATTAAAAAAATCCCATTGTCCACTGTAGTTGTAGTAGAAAAATAAAACTTTCTTTATTACAAAATCATTAAAAACACAGCATATAGATCTATTGAAAAGAAAATCGATTAGTCAAATTAATTTCTAGATCCTGAACATAAAGTGACACGATCTAGAAATTAGATTTTAAAGAGAAACTCAAGCAGAAAGAGACAACAAGTTGTCTGCTGGGTTGCAGTTGGGCCTATACACAAAAAGAAATATAAATAAGTAAAAATAAATGCATGCCACCAACCTATACAGGATCATAGCTGTAGAAGGTACAGAAGAAGTATATGTACTCTGATCCTGGTGCCTGAGGGGGTCCAGAGACCTACCTGCCAAACAATGTGTAATGTATGTCCAAAATAATGCACTGTATACTGTATACTATATTCCAACCTAAAGCCAATGTTGCAAAAATGACATTCTGGATGCTTTACAGGACATTTCTTTAGTTTTGTTCAGTTTTGCCCAGAGAAAGGCTAGATTCCCATCTTTTACAATATAGAATATGTAATTTCTGTAGAAATCTGTATTCTGGAGATAGCCGGGCTAATCTCCACTTTATTTCAGTGGTTCTAGCACCATCAATATTAAAGGGAACCTCTCACAATGGCCATGTTATCTCATTTGCCAATAACATTATATAGCAGGAAGAGGTTAAGATGTAGTTTTGTAGGGAAAAAATTCCCTAGATTACAGGTCATTTTATTTACTGCTTATTCTGTGTAAAGTAGTCAAGTAGGCAGTCATATCAGTGATTGACAGCCTTTCTGGTATGAGTGCTCATACAGAGATAGTTATGAGTAACTGATAAGATTGTCTGCTGGATTCTCATTGACCCAGAATAAGCATAAATTACATGAATACATCCAATTTCTACTGAATCTTTCTAAACAAAATTACATATAAATTTTCTAAGCTCCTCTGGCTTTATGATATGCAGATCAGATAGCATGCTAAATGCAAGAGGTTCCTTTTAAGAAGATGTCCCAATCCTCCATGTAAATTAATTCTCCCAACATCATACATTACTAGTGAGGAATTTCTTGACAAACTGTATATCACTGATCGGGTTTAATGCAAGTTCAAGTATGTATGGTGCCAGAAGAACCTGAATAAGCCAGAAAGAGAGACAACTATATCTATATGTGCTTTATAAGACCTCATGTATGCATACAATACTGGTGGAAAGGGATCTGGACTAGAGATGGGCGAATTTGCCGAAATTCGTTTCGTTCACTTCGCCGAATTTCTCGGCAAAAAATAACTTCGTTCCGAATTACTTCGGCACGAATCATGTTAAAAACAGCTATTTCCAGGCTGTGCCATGCTTAAATATGCAGAGGGAGCTTGGTTTGGTCTTCATACAATGTTGTGTTTTAGTTTTGACACGCACATGACTGCCGCTGCTCTTAGAATCGCTTCACTATAAATCCCTGGGCACTTAAGAGGGCAAAACTGAAAAAAAAACTGAAGCGGGAATGTTGCCTGAAAAAGTCATGCCAGAGAAAGTGGAAAAAAACAAGCGAAGCTCATGGTGGCAACTTAGGACAGATGTGGGTGACGGCCTGACACAGCACATGGGGTCGACAGTGGCAAAATTGACATTTGGAGGTGGAAAAAACAGAATGGGTAAGAGTGGCACAAGACACGTGTGGGGTCACGGCAGCAGAGCATGAGGTCGACGGCACAATAAAGAGTGTGTGGGTCCGGCATCACCCAGCAGCACCCAAAGAGGTAATAGTGGACAATGACCAGGTTGGTCACGCAGCGCCACGCAGAATGAGTTAGACAGGGGCACAATGACACAGTGTGGGGGGTCCGGAGCAGCCACAGCAGCGCATGGGGTCAAACAGGGCCAATGACACAGGTGTAGGTCACGGCAGCAGAGCAAAGGTCGGGCAGGGGGAAATGACATTTTTTTTTTTCCCTTTTGGGGAGGGGGGAGAAATGGCAACAACAGGGAAAAAGGGTAGGCCACAGAGTGGGACAAGAAAATTTTGGAGGTCACGCAGACCCCACAGCGCAGCTAGGTCGACAGTGGCACAATGACAGAGTGTGGAGGTGGGTGGAAATTTCCAGCCCCTGGAAAAAGAGGGTTTGGGGGCAGTTTGAGAAACTGTCAGCGGATGTGTGGCATAGGCGGGTGGCGGCATCAAAAATGGGGCTGAGGGGGTAGTTTTAAACCCCAGACCATTTCTCACATTTTGGGTGAGGCTCAGGGCTGATGTAGTCAAAAGTAAGGCATTGGTGTGGGAATCCGGGCCGATCCCCCTGATTCATCTTGAAAAAGGTCAGTCTTCCCAAACATTTCCCCGTGGCAAGCGGGTTCTCCTTGGGAAAATGGCCCCCGCCGCACGAACCCCCGTTGATCCAACACGGGCCGGGAGACGTTCTCCACTGAAAACTCGGAAGTTGCGGCCCCAATCCAGTTTGGCTGCCCAGTAGCCAGCAGATTTCTAATGGGGGGGCAGAGTGCTGTCCAAGTGGCCCCCACCGGGTTGGTTCGGGGGGACGCCCCCCGGTCCGTGTTGTGTGCGTACACTCCTCCTCCTAGGGGGGGTGAGGAAGTGCTCATGTGACCCAGATTTTGGTTATGTGTGGATGGTACTGCCCTCCCCCCCACCTTCCCCCAGCAGCCGCGCGTGTCGGGGCATGGGGAAACCCCCCCGGGGCAAAACCTGTAGAGGAGGGCAAAGCCGAACATGGGCCCGCGGCCAAACGATTACGGAGGATTTCCTTTAGTATTTGAGTTTGCTCCCTCTAATAGCTGGGAAAAAAGGCTCCCATTTTGGCCGGTGGAGGGCCCAAAAAGGGGGAGACCCCAAAAAGTCACCCCTCGGCCGGATGCTGACTATTGGGCTTTAACTGCCGGGGAAAATAAGCATGCGCGGGATCTGCACAATGATCCGGGGGGCCCCCCTTCCTCCTTTTTTCCAACTGTATCGCCACGGGTTTGGGGGGTCACTGCGTCGTTTCCTCTTCCATCCACCTCCCCTCCTGCTCCCCCCCTCCTTTTCCCTGGGTGAAAATCCACTCTTTACCGGGGACAATGCTTCGCCCCAATTTTCCCCTCTCCCCTCCTTTTTAGTCCCCCCCGGACCGTGGGGGGCCAGAGATGTAGTCCCCACGTCTCCAGCCCCCTGCCCAACAGTTTTTTCAGATCTTTCCAGGACAGAAGCAGTGGAATGACGTTTTATCCGTAGCCCTGGCGACTGACAAATAACGTCGCCCCTCAAGGGCCTCAAAAAACGGGGGTGTCACCATGAGCTGCCATGGGAAATCAAAGTTACAAGGGGGTACTTCTGTTCCCTGGATCATCAAAAAATCTTTAATGGCCTTTCTCTGTTCATACATCGCCCACGTGCAGGGGGAATTCCAAAGGGGTGGAAACATGTACAGAGTGTGTTGGGGGGGGCGTTCTGCCGCTGAAACTCGAGGAGGGTTTCCCTGGCTTTGTACGAATGGATAAAGTGCATGACAGTTTCCTGGCCTTTTCCCCCCCCCCCCCCCCCCCCCCCAAATTTAAAGATCGGTGGAAGATTTTCAGGCCCTTTAAAACCCAGATTGAACACGTTGCCATGCAGGCGCATGGCCATCCCTCCTCGGTGAACCGGACACATGTTCCCCCCCTTTGTCCTCACCAGGGTTCCCATTTGCAGTTGGCGCGGAGAAGCCCCCCATCGATTTCTTGCTGCATGACGCGAGCATTCCTCCCCTGTGTAAAATTCTTGCCCGGGCAAGCCAGGTGTGAACTGGTTTACACCGTGTGCCCCACTTGGTATATGGGCATACTTGTGGAGGCTGAGATGGTGGTGGTGGTGGAGGGGGAGGAGGCGGACATTGGCGCGGGCAGCAGTTTGCAAGGGGGAGAAAAAGGCTTCCTGTCCAAATTGTGTGCCCGGGCCCCTGGGCCTGGCCCTGGGCCGTGTTACGTCCAGACCTCCGCTTGCCTGCACCTTGGAACAAACCCATAAAAACTTAAGGGTGGCCCACCCTTCGTTTCCAAATTTTTTTAAGTGCTGGTACGCCTTTTTGGAAAAGAAATTTTGGGTTTGGGAAATTCCCTCGGCTCGGCACAAGCCATTGTTCTCTGAAGGGCAGAGTCCCCATTTTGGGAAAGGGGGGGATGCAGTACCAAAACTTGGACAGGAAACCGGGCAGCTGCTGCCTTGGTGGTTGGGGCATACTGTTGTTCCTTTGCAATGCCCGCTGAAGATGCTGGCGCTGAGAGCGAGGAGCAGGGCATCTGGACCGGGGGATGATGTCAAAGAAAAAACAGTCCCCTTCTGCAGAGGTTGGGGGAGCCTTGATGGCTGCAATGGAAAGGTGCCTGGGCCGCTGCGGCGTGTTTTGGGCGGGAGGAGGACCACCACCTGAGTCTTTCTCCCGGCCCCCCGGGTGGGACGCTGCAGTGTTGACGCAGGGCCGTGGGCCAACGTTAGCTCCTGGCCCCGCTTCATTTCTGCTTAAGATTTTACATTACCCCTATTGGGCCCCTTTTTGGGGGTTTGCAAAGAACTGCCCCACCGCCGGTATGGGTTTTACGCCAAAGCCCCCCATGAGTAAACTCCCCCCGCTGCCTCGTGAGCCCCGTGCCGCTCTTTCTTGGACCTGCGAAGGGGTTTTTTACCCGTGGCGCTTTGGGTCCCGACCCACACTGCTGTATCCTGCTGACCATGGGCCCCAGACCCACTTGCTGGCTGCGCCCCTGCCTGAGCCAAGTGACGCCCCCCTTTCCCGATATGATGAAGCCCCTTTCCTACCGGCTCCCAAGTGCGGTCGGGTACATCATCATTTTTGTGTTTTTTCGTCCCTGCTGTCCTCCCCACCGGTCTTGGGATGCAAGGCTGACCCCCCACAAAAATGACTCCCATGCCACCTTTAAAAAAACTATACTTTGCCCCCTACTGCAAGAAGCAGGGGTTTTGGCCCCATTTTTTCGCTGCCAAGTAGCTGCTGACTGCCTCCTCAAATTGTTTATCCCGCTATATGTGGCGCGAGCCCAGACCACAAGTAGTTTTGGCTGAGGGAACCGGGTGGGGGCAAAGGGGGTTGAGGACAGGTGAGGGCCGTGCCCGCTCCCCCGGGGGATGCCAAATAAAAGGGTTGTGTCTGACGTTCCCCCCGATCTTGGGGGGGTTGTCAGATGTACTGGGAGGAATGGATGACCTAGCAACCCAAACAGAAAACCCTTGGGGTTTAGCAGTACACGGCCGCGATGAAGCGGCAAATTGTGGCCTCACCGAGTGACCCCTGGCGACTTCCCCTTTCTGTGCTGCGACCTGCTCCAGGAATTTTGTGCCCCTCGCAGGGAAGAGCCTGCCACCTCTCGTCTGACATCTGTTTGTTCTAAAATGTACAGACATGTTTATGAAGAATCTGATTTATAAATAACACCCCGTATTTTCGCCCAATTTAACCCACCAAGAAACTTTTGGGGAACCCTTGGGTATAAATTGCGCTCCACAAAAGGGAGGAAAATTGCTTTTATGTGCCGTTTAAAAATCTGTGTATTTTTACTGAATATAAAAACACAAAAAGGTTATTTAAACCCGGTATGAATATGCTACAGAATTTCTTTGTGGCGGTGAAAAAAAAAAGTTTCTTTTTTCTGAGTACAACTGCAGAACAACCTTAAAATTTAACCCTGGAAGTAAATTGCGCAAAAGAATTGAGCAACCAAAAAAATGGGTTTGTTGCGTGTTCCCAATTGCGTGTTTTCTAGCCACAAACAAGGATAAAAAAGTAATTAACCTTGCTTGTGAATTATGCTACAGGAAAAATGTATTATTTTGGGGGTGAAATGACGGTTCTTGGGGTCAACACAGCAAAACAAGTTAATTAACCCCCGGGTGTAAATTGCGCCCCAAAAGGGCCCAAAAAAATTATTTGTATTTTAAAAAGCTGTTTTTTAGCCCCAAAAACAGAGATAAAATTGAATTTAACCTCCCTTGTTTAATTAAAACAAAAAAGGAAAAATTAAAAAATTTGGATGTTAAAAGACGGTTCTTTGGGTCACCAAACCGCAAACAAACCCCTTAATTAAAAGGAGTAAATTGCCCAAAAAAAGGGGACCACAAACAGTAGCTTTGTAGCGTGTTCAATTGCGTGTTTTCTCGCCCCCAACAAAAAAAAATTGTAAAAAACCTTGCTTGTGAATTTTAAACTAAAAGGGAAAAATGAATATTTTTGGCCGTTTAAAAAAGAGTTTTCTTGGGGTTTTCCACACCAGCAAAACAACGCTTAATTAACCCCTGGAGGGTAAATTGCGCAATTTAGAATTGAGCAGCCAAAAATGAAGTGGTATTTGTATTGTAAAAACCGTTTCTTTAAAAATGAATCCCAACAGAACTGGCTTAGATCCCATTTGGGGATATGAATGTATATGCAGCTGCAGTGGACGCACACTGGTTTTTCAGATCCAATCCCCCAAAATATCAGAAAAGAACATTAAGAGAACATTTCCTGAGACAAGCTGAGACACCCCACAGAAATCGCTGTATAAAAAATCATTTTCTTCAGTGAGAGCTATCACAATTAGCCGCGGCAGCACCTTCCCTGATCAGTATAGTGAGAAGGAGTGTGAGCTCCCGGCGTCGCGCCCGGACTTATATAGTGCGGTGACGTCACAGAATCCCGCCGGTCTCTGATTGGCTTCCACTCTGCACATGTCATGCAGGCTATGCCCTTCTTCCTCCCAGAGTGCTTTGCCCCATGTAGCGCCATGTGCTCGCAGCCATTTTATCAATCAAAAGCACACTTCGTTCACCCGAAGTACCCCAAACTTCGACTTCGTTCAGAACCGAAGTTTTCCTGAAATTCTAAACGAATTCCACTTCGTTAGAATCGATTCGCCCATCTCTAATCTGGACCTTATAGTCTTCAATTAAAAATGTATAGTAACATAACATATTGTATCATATAAGTCTATTCTAGAAGAGATTAAAGGCATAAGCATGAGTATTGGATCATCTTAATAAAAAGCTGTTGGCTGAACAAGCATTTATCTAAAAACTTCAAACAGATCATAAAGAGGACTGTGGATATCTCCTGACCTGTCTGTTTTAGTAAATCCTTGTGCTCCCTGTGAAATAACAATTCTGTAGCATCTTGTCTTATATTTCTGTGTTGTGCTATTCTTTCATTTTTCTTCTAGAAATGTATTATTGAATCAGTCAGCTGGGTGTTACCATTCCAGTTTTTAAAGCGGTGTGTCCTTGAACACACTGGCTCTTATTGATTGGATAATGTCAAACTGTACAGGAACAGTAATACATTTCTAAAAGGAATAACAGAGGAACAGCACAACACAGAGATATAAGAGAAGATACCCCAAAATTGGTGTTTTACAGATAGTGCAAATATTTACTTAAACAAATATTTTAGGAAACATCACAGGTTTTCTATAAGAGGTTGCTACATGAGGACAACCACTTTTCAGATTCTAAGCTGGCCTGGCACTCAATTATCTATCCTTAGCTCATTGCCTAGTGAATAACCAACTATCAACTATTAATAGGGCTGAGTTTACCAGAACAGACTTTTTATGAGCAAATTTCTTTTATGGTTGATAATGCGTAGTCTTGAATGAAAGACTCCCCCTATGACATCTTCAGTACAAAGAACAGAGTTGTCTTCATGAAACTACACCTTTTAAAGACTCTACAATCACAGGATGTAAGCTTTGTAAACTATGTAATTGCGGTTTGCAGCATTATATAAATTTACAGTAATAGCTAAGTTAGAAAGATCCAGATTCCGGTGGTATCTATAATAGAATGTTTCCAATATAATTGTAGGCAGGACTTCCCGTTACAAGGTTCTGTTATCTTACTGGTGATGAAATAGTGACTTCTCATCATCACAAATGGTTCTTCTACATCTAATGACGGTAATTAATACAGATGGATGTCCTAAAAGAAGGGATTTACAGGAAACATGCGGGCACTGACAATGTATTAGTAGTGGAAGCCAACAGAAGCATGTTAAAATCTGTCCTACAGATGAAAACATTGGCCGTAAAATCAAAGCAGATGCAACATAAAATGACTCAGAGTGTTTACATAAAATACAGGTTCACATATAGTAAAAAACCAAACTGACATGCAATGCTTGGAGGTGACAATTACAGTAGCAGACCCCCAGCACTAGATTATTACCAATATGGATAAAAGGATTGTTCTCTTTAGACCTTTTTGTTTAAAAAGGTGCCTAAAGATAAGAAGATCACTGAGACTTCTGTGGCTACAAAGCTGTAATATGTGGGGGAACAGTATTACATTCCCTGTAGTGCTACCACAGGATGCATGACACATTTTGTGTTGCACTCTAACTTCACTGAGCTTGTAAAATGCATTGACATGCTTGGTCCTCCAAAAAGAGAAAGATGAGTGTCCTAAATGAGTTATAGCTCCAGATAACTGAGATTGTAGTAGTAGGGCATCAAAAATGGGTCTTCTGAACTAGACAACAGACTAGATTAACATTTATACAGGTAGAATATAGTTTATGTTTTCAGATAAAAATCAAGGTACAGTATATTGGATATATGAAAATGGATGTAAAAGGAAAATAGGGGAGTTGCTATCAATTTGCTTCTATTATTTTTAAATTGACCTATAAACAATGAGATTTATTGTATGGGCAATTTATCCCTGCTTCTTCTACTTCGGTTTTGAGAAATCTCTTCTATTATGTCATATAAGTAGAGATAAACCATGGCTTTGTTCATGCCCAAGGTCTCCTCCGCGGCAGCCCATTAACTTCTCAAATATCTGTCTCTAAGTGCACACCTTCTTGTGAGAATATTGCTTGAGGGCAAATGGTTTGAGAAGGGACACATTGAAGACTTTGGGAATATGGAGAGATGGGGGAAGGCGGAGCTTGAACTGAGTTTATTTGACGGAGCACAGTAAAGGGACCAAGGTAATTAGGACTCAGCTTCAGACTTGGTACCCACAGGTGCACTGTATATTTTGAGCAGAGCGTTAGACCTTGTCTCTGGGATAGAGCACTGGTGGAGGCCTGTGCCTGTTTTTTTGATCCAGGGAGAGACCTGCAGAAGACTTTGGTGTGCTTGTTGCCATGTAAGCTGGAAGTTGTGTAGTTGAGCATCGACCACTGGAACAGCTGTGGAAGCTGTTGGGAGGGAGGTGAGGATGCATGTCGAAAATGATGTGGAAGGGTGTATTCCTTGAGGACTTGCTGGAATATTTGTTATATGAAAATTCTGTGAAAATATGTATAGGAGAACACTAAATGTTCATTCAAGTAACATTAGAACAAAAAGCTCAAATATACTTATCGATCAATCCATGATCTACACAGAATGCATTTGAGTCCTATCAAGGATAGCAGGAAGACGCTGAGCAGCGGGCGTCCTGCACATCTGTGCAACATTTTGAAGCTTTTTGTTCTAATGTTACTTGAATGAGTAAAGTGTCTATAAAAATGGACTTTGCAGAGTTAATAAATAAAAAAGATTTACATTTAGTGTTCTCATATACATACTTTCATTGAGTTTGGCCAAAGGGAAAAGGCACGAAGCTCAATAAACACATAGATATAAGGACATTGTAACTTATTGGATCTATATGAAAATTCTGCCCAGGGCAATAGGTCTATCCAGTCATTTTGTTGTGCAGACATGAAGTGAAGCAGATAGCCATCCAGTGTCTGGGTCACCCCCTCCACTTAGCCATTAGTCTGGGGATGGTATGCCGAGAACAGGTTTGATTTGGAGCTTGAAACAGAAGGAATTCCAGAATTGGGAGGTAAAATGTACCCTTCTGTTGGAGACAGTGAGTGTCGGCATTCCAAGCAAACAGAAGATGTGGAGAAGGAAAAGAGAAATCAACCGAGTAGCAGGTGGATGACCAGTAAGGAAAATGAATTGTGCAATCTTGGAAAAGCAATACACCACAACCCAGATCACAGGGCATTCTGAGTAGGAAGGTAAATCGGTAACAAAGTCCATTGCAATATGATTCCATGAAGTTTCGGGCACTGGTAGAGGCTGAAGGAGGCCAACGTGTTTCTGATTGATGCTCTGGTTATGAGCACAGTTAGGACAAGTAGCCACAAGTCTTTAACATCCTGCATGAGTGTTGGCCACCAATAGGGCCAAAAGACCAGACCGAAATATTTACAGACATCGAAGTGACCAGCGACATGGGAGGCATTGCAACAGTTCATGATCCGTTTCCTTATTGCAGGCCACATGTGCATTTTCCCAACTTAATTTCACACAATTTCACAGATGCAGCAGTGATGAGGTGTTCAGGGATATTACATGAGTCGAGATAGCACGTCTGCCTTAATGTTCTTGGCTTCTGGATGAAAGTTGAGACAGAAGCTGAAGCAAGAAAAGAACAAGTCCATTTGGACTTTTGAGCCATTTGGAGACAGACAAGATTTTTGTGATCTGCATAAATCGGCAAAGGATGCATCAAACCTTCCAGGAAGTGGCACCACTCCTCAGGGCCAACTTGATAGCAACTCACGATCTCCGATAGAGTAGTTCTTCTGGGCAGGAGAAAAGGTCTTTGAGAAAAAACTGTAGGCATGAAAACGGTCCTTGGCATTTCTCTGAGAGAGGACTGCACCAGCCCCTACTGAAGAGGCATCAGCTTCAAGGTAAAAGGGTTTTTCTGGGTCTGGGTGGTGGAGCAATGTAGCTGAGGCGAAAGTGGACTTCAGTTGTGAGAAGTTTTTGAAGGTCCTCAACCAAGGATTACTGCCCTTCTTGGTTAATGAGACTATGGGTGCCATCAGGGTGGAGGAGTGTGGGTTGAATTGCTTAATAGTTTGCTAAACCTATGAACCATTAGATTGCTCGGAGGGCTGCGAGGCGTGGCCAGTTCAGTACAGCAGACTCCTTATTGGGATCACCATTTTGGAGGCCATTGGCAGACAATAATGGGCGTCCATGTCCCATCCGCCAACTCCCAGTTTTTTGTTCATTTTCAGGCAACCCACTTTTTACGACATATTACTATGTTGTAAATGACTGTTGTTAAACCAAAATAGGCGCATTATAAGCAGGGAATGACACTTTTTAGATGCCCTAAAAATGTTGCACTGTGCCCCCCATCGCGAAATGCGCCTTATTGAGGCGCTTACATATGTTATCTGGCCCCCTCCCATCACGGGCATTATCCTCGATAGAACGCATACCATACGCAACCAATGATATGCTATGTGCCGAGTGTTGAACAATGCGCCCTTTTTTAATGCAATGCGCCCTTTTTTGATACGATGCCCCCTTTTTTGATACGATGCCCCCTTTTTTGATACAATGCCCCCTTTTTTGAAATAATGACCACTTTTTGATACAATGCCCCCTTTTTTATACGATGCCCCTTTTTTGATACAATTCCCACTTTTTTGATGCAATGTGCTCTTTTTTGATATTATGTGCCATTTTAGGCGCATTAAGTAATCTATGCAAGGCATACCTGAAACCAATTTTTAGAAAGTATCGGACTTTCAGGCGCACTTTACACTGATTTAATGTGCCTAAAACTGGCATAGATATGCCACTTTTCGGACATGTCGCCCAATGTATCCCAGAAATGGCAAGCTGAAACATTCAAAAAGACATTTTTATATATGTGATTCTCACGGACATGAGCTAAGGCCCACAAAACGTAATAAAGCTGTGCACATCTAAAATATACTCTGAAAAACGCAAGCATAGGTGCACACTGAAATCAATATCATACACTAATACAAATGACAGTGGCACAACTAAAGACTAAGTAAAACCCTCAAGGTATATAGAAATATTGGAAATGCATTACTGCTAAGGAAAATATGAAAAACCTGGTAGCTCTTAGTTTTACAGTATTTGATCAAAGAAATTGTATTAAGCCACCTCCCCAATACGACAAGGGATCCCCGAGCAAGGAGAGTCCCTACACTAAAACATGTTACCTCACAAGTCGTCAATCCAGACTGCAACTTCAGGGAAATGGTAGGAACTAGCAATTGGATTATTACTAAGTAAAACACAAGGTAAATAAAAATTGGAAAATGCATAACTGCTAAGGAAAATATGAAAAAACCTGGGGACTCTTAGTTTACAGTATTTGATCAAAGATTGTTATTAAGCTCACCTCCCCAAAACGTCAAGGGGATCCCAGAGCAGTGAGTCCCTACTCTAACATGTTACCTCACTAGGCTTCAATCCAGACTGCAACATCAGGAATGGTAGGAACTAGCAATAGATTATCCTGCACAGGTTTAAAAGAGGCAGCTGAGTGCAGCAAGCCCATGAATTGCCAATCCAACTGAACTACAAAAAAATAATTAAAAGCTGTGCACATCTAAAATATACTCTGAAAAACGCAAGAATAGGTGCACACAGAAAGGCAATAGCATTCATCTAATACAAATGACAGTGGCAACTAAGACTAATGAAAACCTCAAGGGTATATAGACATATTGGGAAAAGCATTACTGCTAAGGAAAATAATGAACAACCTGGGACTCTTAGTTTACAGTATTTGATCAAAGATTGTAATAACTCACCTCTCCAAACTTCAAGGGGATCCCATAGCATGTGAGTACCTACACTAAACAAGTTACCTCACTAAGCGTCAATTCAAGACTCTACTTCAGGGAATTGTAGAACTAGCACTTGATTATTACTAATAAAACCACAAGGTATAATAAATTATTGGAAATGGCATACTGCTAAGGAAAATATGAAAAACCTGGACTCTTTAGTTAACAGTATTTGATCAAAGATTGTAATAAGCTCACCCTCCCAAAACGTCAAGGGGATCCCAGAGCAGGTGAAGTCCCTACACTAAACTATGTTTTTACTAGTCTTTAGTGTGCACTGTCATTTGTATTAGATGTATTCTATTGCCTTTCATGTGCACCTAAGCCTTTGCTTTTTCAGAGTATATTGTTAGATGTGCACAGCTTTATACGTTTTGTAGTTCATTTGAGATTGCAACTCTCATTGGCTTGCTGCACTCAGCTTCTCTTTTAAACCAGTGCAGGATAATCCATTGCTAGTTCCTACCATTCCCCCCTGAAGTTGCCATCGGATTGACGCTAGTGAGTAACATGTTATATGTAATGGACCACGCTGCTCTGGGATCCCCTTGACGTTTTGGGAGGTGAGCTTAATACAATCTAGACAAATACAGTAAACTAAGAGTCCCAGGTTTTATATCATATTTTCCTTACATTCATGCATTCCAATATTTCTATTATACCTTGAGGTTTTACTTAGTCTTTAGTGTGCCACTGTCATTTGTATTAGATATGAGCTAAGGCCCGGCAGACATGAAAACGATAGGAGCTGAGATCAGGAGAGAATGTTAAGTTGTTGTTCAGAGAAACCAGAACACAGTCATACAGTAGGTCTCGAAAAATGTTGTTTACAAATTCATGGAATACTGCAGGAGGATTACAGAGTCGGAAGGGCATCAGAAGATATTCGAAGTGACCCTCTCGGGTATTAAAATCAATTTTTCATTTGTCCCCTTGTCTGATGTGGATAAGATTGTAGGTCCCCAGAGGTCTAACCTGGAAAAGACCTTCGTGCCTCGGAACCTGTCAAAAAGTTCTGATATCAGAGGTAGCAGGTAGCAATTCTTTATAGTTATCTTATCGAGACCACTGTAGTCAATGCAGGGGTCTAAGGAACTGTTCTTTTTCTCAACAAAGAAGAATCTTGCTTCTGCAGGGGAAGAAGACATGTGTGTAAACCCCTTCTCAAGATTCTATTTAATATAAGCAAACATGGCTTCCATTTTGGGCCAAAAAGTGGGCACCTTACAACGAGTAGGGGTAGTACCTGTCTGAAGTTCGATTGGGTAACCATATGGCCGGTGTAGTGGCTCTGACTAGACGAGGTGGATGAGGAACTGAGAGACAAGGGGGGAAGTATGATCTCCTGACAGCAAAATCTCAGGGTAACTACTCATTGCTGCTTCTTCTGGATCTCTCTGCAGCATTTGACACTCTTGATCACCACCTCCTCCTCAACATGCTCAGTGTGCCATCGGTATCCAGGTACACCATTCTCTCTTGTTCTCATCCTACCTCTCTTACCTCTCCCTTCAGTGTCTCATTTTCCGGTCTACCTCCTCTCCCTCTCCTCTTGCTGTTGGGTTCCTCAGGATCCGTTCTTGGTCCTCTCCTCTTTTCACTCTACACAGCCCCCATTGGACAAACCATCCAGCAAATTTGGCTTTCAGTTCCATCTCCTATGCTGATGACACTCACTATATACCTCCACCGATACATCACTCTGACCCTGCACAAAAATACCAGCGACTGTCAGTCCGCTGTCTCTGACATCATGTCTTCTCTCTATCTTAAACTAAATTCGACTAAAACTGAACTTTTAGTCATCTCACCAGCTACTAACCACCCCTTCCCTCCTAGGCAGCAGGACCACTGTCTTGCGGTTATACTAGTTTCTGATCTGTCCTTCACCCCATATATCCAATCCCTTGCCCGCTCCTGTCACCTTCACCTCAAGAACATCTCCAGATACCGTCCGTTTACACTGTGGAAACAAACTCAAACTCTCATTGTTGCTCTTATGTACTTTCTCGTCTTGACTACTGTAACTCCCTGCCATCGTTTCTCCCTCTCGTAAAACTCTCCCCTCTCCAATCTGTCCTGAATGCAGCAGCCAGGCTTTCTTTCTTTCCAGCCCCTAATACTGATGCCTCTACCAAGTGTCCAGTCACTTCACAGGCTACCTATTCATTACAGAAAACAACAAAAACTCATCATCTCACCTATAAGCTCTCCACAGCGCTGCACCCACTGCAACTCATCCCTCATCTCTGTCAACCACCCTACCCGCTCTCTCCACTCTGCATTGATCTAAGATATACACAACCTCACCACATTCCGACAAACACACCCATGCCCGGTGGGGCTCCAAGATAATCTCGACGTGAGAGGATGCACCAGTTTTTCCTGGAACATGTTACGACCCAAGTGATCAGTCACACTCACAACTCTCACAGTTATAATTGCTGCTCTGAAAAACACTTCTTTTTAGACAAGCCTATCAAGATCCTACTTGTGTCACACATTCGTCACTTCCTGGACTTTGGCACCCACAGGCACTTATCTGTATATAGATGTATGGTTGGGAAGGCAGGTTCATCCACTTTTTATGTATACTCAGGGCCGCCATCAGGAATTTCAGGGCCCCATACCGCTCAAGGGTCAGGGCCCACCCCCTACACCCCCCCCAAAAAAAACGGGGAAAACTTGTTTTACTGGTTTTTGTGGAAACCTACTAAGTGATATTAATGCCACATTGGGCCTGACATGTGTGATGTTTTAGCGATTAAGGCCCATTTTTGTGCGCATTGTAGATAGTGTACAATGCCGTGAATCTAGTGAACCAGTCTACTGCGAGTCATAATCAATGACATTTCTGGCTCAGGCAAACCACATTGAAAGAGTGCTCTACCTGTTCCAGTATAATGCGCCTGTGATTTGCCTATACTGAAGCTTTAAATATATAGCATCCTACGGTTTTAGTGCGCCCCTCACCTGACTACAGTGTAAGAAGTGAATGGTGTCTCCCCCATTACCTGACTACAGTGAGAAGTGAATGTGAGTGTATCCTCTTACCCTGCCTCCTGAGAGAAGGATGGCAGGGATGACCTCCATTACATCTTGCACCACAGCGTAGTTAACGTTCTTCCAGGGACATCAACAAGCTCCAGTGCCAACCGACAGCACCAGGTACCAGCCAGGAAGAATCGGTCAACTTCCCCTTTTTGCCCTTTCCGCCCAGAACACCATGAATAATTCTCTCGCCCACGACTCGTCTCGCAGAAAATACCAAAACACATCTTAGAATCCTCAACTTTTTCAGCCCCAGCTAATTATAGTATATACACCCCCTCATTTAGTAAGCTTAATAGCTCCTTCCTTTAGGTAACATTTATAGGCCCCCTCATAAGGCAGGTATATAGAAGGGCCCCAGGCAGTTAAATAGATGGGCCCCCAGGCAGGTATATAGATGGGTCCCCAGGCAGGTATATAGATGTCCCCACATGCAAGTATATAGATGGGCCCCCAGGCAGGTAAATAGATGGGCCCCAAGCAGGTATATAGATGGGCCGCAGGTATATAGATGAGCCCCAGACAGGTATATAGAGGGCCCCAGGCAGGTATATAGAGGGCCCCAGGCAGGTATATAAAGAGCTCCAGGCAGGTATATAGAGGCCCCAAGAGCAGGAAAGTAAAGGCCACCCCAGGCATGTAATGGTATAGAGGCCCCCATGCATGTATGTATAAGAGGCCCCCATGCAGGATATGATAGAGGCCCCCATCAGGCATTTATAGAGGCCCCCCAGCAGGTATGTATAGAGGCCCACAGGTCAATAATTTATGAGGCCCCCAGGCATGTAATATAAGGCCCACAACAGTAATATAGAGGTCCCCAGGCAGTATGTATATAGCCCCCAGGCAGGAATGTAATATAGGCCCTTACGCAGTTATGTATAGATGGCCCCCAGCAGGTATTATAGATGCCCCCAGTCAGTTATGTATAGAGGCCCCCAGGCAGTAATAGAAGGTCCCCCAGGCAGGTCTGTATAGAAGCCCCAGCAGTATTAAAGAGGCCCCCAGGCAGGTATGTTATAGGAGGCCCCCAGGCATGTAAGTATATGAGAGGCCCCTAGGCAGGTATATGTATAAGGCCCCCCCAGGTCAGTAATATAAGGCCCCCAGGCATGGGGGGGTGGGGGGGTTTTTTTGGTATGAAATAGTAGGCCCCCCAGGCATGTATGTATAGAGGCCCAAGGCATGAAAATGAATAATGAAGCCCGCAGGCAGGTATGTATAGAGGCCCCTCGGCAGGTTTTTACAAGAGGCCACCAGGCCGGTATGTATAGAGGCCCCCAGCAGGTATGTAATAGAGGCCCCTAGTGCAGGAGTATAGAGGCCCCCAGGCAGTAAAATAGAGGCCCCCAGGCAGGTATGTAAAGAGGCCCGCCAAAGGGCAGGGTATGTATAGAGTTAGAGCCCCCAGCAGGTATGTATAGATGGCCACAGACATTAATATAGAGGCCCCCAAGCAGGTAATGTATAAGAGGCCCCTAGCAGTATGTTTAGAGGCCCCCAGCATTTAGTATAGAGACCCCTAGCAGGTATGTATATGAGGCCCCCAGGCAGTAATAAAGAGCCCCCAGCAGGTATGTATAGAGCCCCCAGGCAGGTAGTTATAGGGCCCCTAGGCAAGGTTGTATAGAGGACCCCAGGCAGTAATATATAGCCCCCCATACAGGTATGTATACGAGTCCTCCAGGTCAGGTATGTATAATGACCCCAGGCAGGTATGTATAGAGGCCCCTAGGCAGGTATGTATATAGGCCTCCTATCAGGTTATGTAAGAGCCCCAGCAGTAATATAGAGGCCCCCAGGCAGGTAATGTATAAGGCCGCCCTAGGCAGTAAGTATAGAGGCCCACAGGCAGGTATAGTATATAGGCCCACGAGGCAGTAATGATATATGATGCCCCCAGGCAGTATGTATAGAGGGCCCCCAGGCCAGGTATGTATAGAGGCCCCTAGGCATGTAATGTATAAGGGCCACCCAGGCAGTAATAAAGAGCCCCGAGCGCATATGAGTAAAGAGGCCCCCTATGCAGGTATGTATAGAGGCCCACAGGCATTAATATAGAGGCCCACAGGCTGGTATGTATAGAGGCCCCCAGGCAGTGTATTTATAGAGCTCCCAGGCCGGTAATGTAAGGAGGCCCCCAGGCAGTAATAAAGAGCCCCCAGGCAGGTTATATAGAGGCCCCAGGCAGTTAATATAGATGCCCCCAGGCAGGTATAATAGTAGCCCCCAGGCATATGTAAATAGATGCTCCTCAGTTCATGTAGTGTATAGAGGCCCCAGGCAGAATATAGAGTGCCCCCAGGCCAGTATTCATGACAATACTTAACCTATTAACTACCTTCCCGGCCGAGCCTCCTCGACACTGCCGGTGTGACGTCATCACTCCGCAGCGCGGGGCCGCACCTCCGCAGGCCTCCTCGACCTCACAGCCTATTAGTTATGTTAGCTTTGCATCCGAGGAGAGGCAGCGTGCGCGGTGAAGAAGCTTCAACCGCGCTGCTCCTTGCTACAAATGTTAAGGGCGCTACGGTGGGCCAGGCCCGGAGAGTACGGGGCCGCAGCGGCCCCGATCGGAGCAGGGCTACTGGTGGGCCCAGATCGGTGCAGGGCTGCTCGGGCCCAATTGGAGCATAGGCAATGGCGGCCCGATCGGTGCAGGACCGCGGCGGGCCCCGATTGGACCAGGGCTATGGCGGGCCCTGATTGGTACAGGGCCGCGGCTGGCCCCGAGGAGCGCTGGCGGGCAGATAAAATGAAACAAAAGGGCCCGCTGGCGGCTCCTGCGGGCCCCCTTAGTTTTAGCAATTTGGCCCTGGGGCCCAGTACAACATACCGCCTGTAACTGCCCATTGGCGGCCCTAGTGTACTACTACCCTATATTTATGTAACATGACCGTACCATTTGCAAACCAGAGCACTTGTCACCCTTTTTTTCACCCATACACCCTAATAATTGTAAAGCTCTTGCGAGAGGGCCCTCACACCTCGTTCTCATTTGTCAGTAGCTTTTTTATAATTGTAATTCGGTGTTGTCCTGTGATTAATCCCTCTATATTGTAAAGTGTGCGGAATATGTGGCGCTATATAAATAAATATTTTTATTATTATTATTCATATTATTATTAGTTTATTTAGTAAGTAGTCACTCCAACGCATCAGTTCGCCAGTTCTTCAATCAATTCCAGGACTGTGAGTCCATAGCCAGGGGAGTCCAAGGAGGAGAGTGCTGGAGGAGCAGGAAAGCATGAAAAGGATATCCGTCTTGATGGAACACTTCTACACACAGAGTGAGAGGTGTAGAGTGGTATCAGATGATACAGGAGAGGACCTCTCCATTAACAGAGGAGACGGAGAAGAGGGACTTGAGGTCACTGACAAGTTATGCTTGGCAGCTAATGTGGGATGAATTAAGTTGCCCGCAAAGTCTGATTCCATGAAGGCAGCAACCTGAATTTTGGAGCCAGAAGGAAAAATCTGAGTGACCTGCATGGTAACACGTGGAGAGGTAGAAACATCACCCAGGGTCCCCTGGAGTTTCCCGGATGATCCAGGCAGTCCTTTAATAGATTCTCTTTGGCAACACAATAGAGGCATAGGCCCAAGTTCCGTCATCAAGCTTTTTTTCCTCTGACAGGTGGGCTCTCTCGAGTGGCATACATTTTTTTTCCGTGGGGCCATGGGTGCCAAATGAAGTGGTCACTGGAAGATCAGTGCCATCCAAGGTACTCTGTGAAAACAGGGACTTCTCATAGTTGGCAAATCTCTTGCTATCTTTACGCCAAGCGGACATCTATTTGGGTGGGCAATATGATGAGGTTATCCAAGCTGGCGGGAAATTTGTCACCGGCAAGCTCATCTTTGTTGCGACCTGCTAAGCCCTCCCAGAATCTAGCTACTAGAGTGTCATTGTTACAGTCAAATTAAGAAGAGAGAGTCCAGAACTATACAGTTTACTGGCCCACAGTGAAACAACCCTGACAAAGCCAGAGAAGTGAAAATTCAGCAGAGGAGGTGCAACCTAGTTCCTCAAAAAACTATTGGAAAGCAGCTAGGAAGTATGGCTGGTGGTCTTTGAATCCCCCTGTTCCCAAAGGGGAGAGACCCATGCTAGAGCTTCACTGGAGAGCAGGGAGATGATGAATGCCACTTTTGTTTGATCTGAGATGCACTGGTGGGCAAGACCCTCAAAATGCATGGTACATTGGTTCAAGAACCCACAAAAGGCTTTGGGATCTCCACTGTAGCGAGAAGGTAGTGGCAGGTGCAAAGAGGAGTTGTTTGGAATCGCTGAGACTGGAGCCGGTATCTAAACAGGAACCTGAGCAGAGGCCAGAGTAGGAGCTATTTCAGGGAGTTGGGCCGCTACATTTTGCAGCATGTGGAAGAGCTGCTCTTGACGGGCGTAATCTCTGCAATGAGGCTTTGTGTGTCTGGTAGAGGTATGTCAGCAGGATTCATGGTCCAGTTGTACTGTCACAATCTGGCACCAGAGACAGGAGGTGGATAAATTTGTCACCTTTGGAGGGTTGGCTTATGATCAGTCTAAGGGGCTCCCGCAAAACTGGTTTGTCTATACTGTGGGAAACCCCCATATCACTACCCCAGATATAGGTCCTCGAGGTGACAGCTGACAAACCAGGCAGTGTGGTACAGGAGTAATGAGGTAAGAACCTGGTCAAGGCACTAGCAAAGGGTCAGGGAAGGTGGCAGGCAAGGCAGAGACATAGCAGTAGAGATTCGGCAAAAGATAGATAGCCATGAAATGGGCAGGAGTGGAACAACACTAGGGAATTACACCCACAACTGGGCAAATATTGTTGAGAGAGGTGTCCCTATGGACAGAGCTGGGGAAAGATGTATTGGGTGCGCACTGCTCTTTAAATCTGAGACAGTGTGTGCTAGAACAGCAGATGCAGCAGAAGCAGCAGGAGCTGGAGGAGGAAGATCCTGGTGAGAATGGCGGCCATGCTGCGCGTGGAGTGGGGACATGTGAGAAATGGAGCGGACAGCAGCACTGACTAACCCTTACAGCGCAACCCTTTAAGGAAATGGAGAAGCAAGCACAGCGCGGCCCTATGACTGGATTGCTACACTATTCCTTTGGTACCATGCCTTCACATCAGCTGTAACTATGAGTAGCCAACATCAGGGGGGGGGGACAACCTGGGCGCTCCCAACAACCAAGTCCAGATTCCTAAAAAGGGAACTCCTTATATTCTGCTTCTCAACTAAAATGTGGTTGACCCAGAGGATTCAGACGGTGAGTCATGATGGATATCTTGTAAATCGTGTCCTCAACGGTCACCACTTCCACAGACCTATATGGTACCGCTTCCTAAAGCTCAATATACTGTAGTGCCTCATTTAAAAAAAATAGTCTAAGCATAAGACTGTCTTTGTTGCCCATAGCAACCAGCTCTGATTGGTTGTTATGGGCATTAAAGACAGGCTTGCGCTTACTTTTTCATAAATGAGGTCCATAGTGTGTATGCATACAGCATAGTTGGATGCTTGGACCCTGTATGATGCCACAAGGAATATTACAGGCCTTGTATTGGGGCGTCCTAAATTCCTTTTAACGGCACTGTCTCCCCCTAGAGCCAAAACTTAATTATATCTGGTTTATTTGTATTTTTTCCCTTTTTATTGTTTTAAACTCATTTTAGTGACAGCACACCCTATTGTTAAATGTATACATTTCCTATTCATGCTGTACATTTGGTTTGCATTACATTTCATATTGGCCATTTATCAATGTTTTTTCAAGCAACCTAATAACAATAACTCTGAAGATTATACTAAGAGGTCATTTTTTTGACTCACTCTTTGTTTGTTAAAAATCTGCACCGGCCACTGATTGCACTTCACAGTGAGCTCCAGCTTGTACTAACCACACAAACATATGTTAAACATTACATATTCATCCTCCTATTTTGCATAAATGCTGGCCTAGGCAATGCTATTACACCTACATGTTGGTATCCTTACAAGATGTGTTCTCAGCAAATGTGGACATTAAAGACTTCCCTTGGGGATATGTTCTGGGAAGTATCAAAGAGAAGAGTGATGTACAGTTATGAGGATGGGAAAGCCAAATGACAGAATTTAGTGACACAAAATTACTTGCAGGTGTAGAGAGAGATGCTGCACATCACAGAAATTTTCCGGAAAAGCCAATTCTGCCTGAGATTTGAAAGTATTGAAATTTTGGATTAAAAACACAGAGTACATTGTCTACGGGGGACTGTTTCTGACCCCAGTCTTAAAGGGATTTAGAAAGCAGGTGTCACGATACCCTTATTAGGGGAACAAACAGGGCAATCTGCCACAAAGACCGGGATCATAGAACCAGGGGCAATAAGAAGCCAGGGCCCAAAGCAAATTTTTGATGTGGCCCCCACCCCCCTCCCCGCCCCCTCCTTGCCACGACCATGTACCAGGACAGTTGTTAGGTAATTAATAATACGGGGGCAAATACCTCATTAATATCACCATCATCTTACCAAGCAAATTCACTATCCCAAAAACCAAATTTCCCAAAAAACCCCTACTACATATGGATTGATTATACCCCCAAACATGCCCAAAAAATTACCCCATGGGGATGAAAATACCCTACACGTTATGCATACAAAAGCCCCAAATAGTACCCAATAGTGACCATTTGGGTTTATATAGTTAAAAGGTCTGCAGGTATATAACCCCCCATACAGTGACCTTAGGGGAAGAACCATGTAACAGGCCCAACTGTTGTTCCCTCCAACATGACCTATAGGGGAACCCCATGACAATCTGCAAAATTTAAATGTTACAGTGTAGTTACATCTTTTGATCAAGGCGTTTCTGACAGTCGTTGACTTCCCTTTGTTCTGCATTGGTCCATCCACCAAAAGACATCTCCCCCCCACTTTTTTCCCGGGATTTTTTAGACCAAAAAACTTAAATCCTGACTTTTCCAAAACCCCCCCCCTGGCTGTTTTGGGGTTCCATTTAGGAAAGAAGGTTTGGGTTTAGAAAAGGGGGAAAGCCATAAAAGGAAGACAGGGGTTAGGTGGGCAATAGGGGCCAAAAATTGGTAGGGTTTAGGTAGCAAAAGGGGGCCCCATTAAGAAAAACAGGGGGTTTTTTTGGGGGTTCTAATAGGTAGGAAAAGCTTTAGGGGGTATGGGGGGCTAAATAAAAGACAGTTTCCAGGGTTTAGTATAGGGCTATTCAGGCAGGCACCCCCAAAGGGGCAATCTGGGCAGGGGGGGGGCCCTATCTAGGCGGGCGGGGGGGGCTATCGGGAGGGGGGGGGTTCTAAAACCCAAGGGCGGGGGGGTCAAAAGGCAAAGCGGGGGGTTTTAAAGGGGGGGGTTTTGGGGGGTAACAGGGGGTTTTGGGGGGGGTACGGGCCCGGGCTTAGGGGGGTTTTTGGAAAGGTTTTTGGGGGGTTTTTTAAAAAGGGCGGGCTTAGGGGGGGTTATACGGCAGGTTTGGGGGGGTATACAGGCGGGGCCTTGGGGGGGTTTACGGGCGGGTTGGGGGGGAAAAACCGGCGGGAAAGGGGGTATACAGCAGGTTTTAGGGGGTAAAAAAAGGAGGCTTAAGGGGGTTGTATAGGGGGTTTTTAGATATCCAGGGCAGGCTTGGGGGGTTGTATAGGCATTTGGGGGGTGTAAAGGCGGGCTAGGGGGCTGTTTAGGAGGCCAGGGGTTGTTTTAGGCGGGCCCTAGGGTTTTTTTAAATGGGAGGCTGGGGGGGTGAAATAGGCAGGCTGGGGGGTTTGTATAAAAAGGGCTAGGGGGAAAATTAGGCTTAGGGGGCGAAAAGGGGCTGTTTGGGGGGTGTTTTTTAAGGCGGGCTTGGGGGGTTTTTAAAAAAAAAACGGCAGGTTAGGGGGAAATGGGCGGGCTTGGGGGGTGAAATAGGGCGGGGTTGGGGGTTTTAAGGGAGGTTTGGGGGGTTTTTTTACTCCCAGGCTAGGGGTTGAAAATAGGGGGGGGCTTATGGGGTATAGGCCCGGGCTGGGGGTGAAAAGGGCGGGCTTAGGGGGTAAAGGGCAGGCTTAGGGGGTGTATGGGGGGGGGGGAAGGAAAAAGGGGCGGGCTTGGGGGGTGTTTTTGGGGGGATTAGGGGTTTTTTGGGGGTTGGGCCTTGGGGGGTTTGTTTGGGCAGGCTTTAAGGTGTATGGGCCGGCTTGGGGGGTATGGCAGCTTAGGGGGTGAAATAGGAGGCTTAGGGGGTTCCCGCCGGGTTTTGGGGGTTTTCCGGCGGGCTTGGGGGGTATAGGGCAGGTTTAAAGGGGGGTTGTTAGGGAGGCTTGGGGGGTGAAAGGGCAGGCTTGGGGGAAATACGGCGGGTTGGGGGGTTATACGGCGGGGCTTGGGGGGTTTTTATAGGCGGGGCTAAGGGGTGTATAGGGAGGCTTGGGGAAAAGTGAAAACGGCGGGCTTGGGGGTATAAGGCAGGCTTGGAGGTGTTGGGGGGAGGTTGGGGGGTATAAAAAGCGGGGCTTAGGGGTTATACGGCAAGCTTGGGGGGGTTTGTATAGGGAGGCTTAGGGGGTTTTTGGGCCGGGCCCTTGGGGGGGTGTATGGGCCCGGGCTTAGGGGGTGTATGGGGCCAGCTTAGGTGGTGTATGGGCGGGCTTTGGGGGTGATGGGGAGGTTTTGGGGGGGTTTTAAAAGGCAGGCTTGGGGGGTATAGGGCAGGTTTGGGGGGGTGGTATAAAGAGGCTTTTGGGGGGGAAAGGGCAGGCTTTTAGCGGTGTTTTAGCAGACTTGGGGGCGGGTTTAAAATAAAAAATATTTTTATTTTCCCCGGGTTCCACGCTCCCCCGATGCCCCCCGATTAATCCCCCTCTGCTATTTCCCCCTGCCCCTCTGAAAACTCACCCGGCGGGGGGCGCGGTTTTGTGCCTTCCCCCGGAAAGCGCCTCCGAGTTCATAGGGGGCCCCCGGCAGGGGAAGTACCCAGAGCTCATCGTCGATCCGCTTTTGCTCCCTCCTTTTTGTGCTCCCAAATAAAGGGCTGGGCCCGGGGGCCCGGGGCTTTTCAGAGGCGGGCATGCCCCGGGGGCCCCTCGCTCCCTGCCCGCCGCAGTGAACTTTTTAATTTCACTGCCGGGGGGGGGCCCCCAAAAGGGGGGCAATCCCGGGGGTAGCGGACGGCCGGGGGGCACTGCCCCGGGGGCGCGGGCCCCTGAGGCATGCCCCCGGAGAAACCCTGTCCCTTTTCGCTCCCCCGGGTTAGTTCCCCCCCTCCCGGTAGAAAAAAGTATGTTGTTTACCTGGGGTCCCAGTTCGACATACCCCGGGTTTGGGTTGACAATTGCCAGGGGGGTGGTGAAACTCCAGCTGTCTTTGGTCCACTTTGGGCCCAATGACAAAGTTAAAAGGGTAGGGGGGAATGCCCTTTAAAAAACTTTTTTGGGGGAAATTGGGCCCAAAAAAGTAAAGGCCCAAGGACCCCCAAAGGGTTTGTTTTTTCCCAAAAAATTTTAAAATTTTCCCACGGGCCACACCAGAGAGGCAGGGGGGAAAATTTAAAGGGGGTGAAAAAAATGGCTAAAAAATTGGGTGGGGGAAAGGGGTTTTGGGGTTTTTTGGGAAATTTCCCGGATGACTTCTGTTTTGGCTAAAAAACCCCCCTTATGTTTGGGAAACGGGCGCACCTAAATGGGATGTTGCAGCTGAAATTGGGGGGACAAAATGCCGGAGGGTTGGAAGAAATTTTAAATAGGAAGGGGGGGAAGCAACTACAAACAAGCGTGAAGACAGTGAAGAAAGAGAGCTGGGAAATTGGGAAAAAAACAGGGGTGGATTAGGGGGGGAGGGGGTTTGTGGCCAAATTTTAACCCACAAAATTGCAGGGCTGCCAATGCCAGAATTCTCATCAAAAAAAATAAATAAACTACAATTACAAATTTTGCTGAAGAAAAATATGAAAATAGTGGGGATAATTGAGACATGGCGGGACGTAGCAACGACTGGGGGTTAATTTTACGGGGGTTACATTTAAATTTAGAAGATAAAAGTTTCGGGAAATGGCATTTTGGAAATCTTTAAAGGGTAGATAACTTTGGGGGTAAAAAACAATAATATAATTTTCCTACTGGGGTCTGCTATATCCCCCAAATAAAAACAAACCATTAAGGATTACCCCCTCGGGGCCAAATAAAATAAAACAAGATTGTTTATTAGGGGCCCAATTTTTAACTCCCCAACAAAAATTTGGGAAAAACCTGAAACCTGTACCCTCAAAACGGAAACGGGTTTTTTTTGCCCAAAAAACCTAAAGAAAAATTTTAACCAAATGGGGGGGAAGCAAACAAAAGGGGAAAATTTTGCCCTTCTAGACTTAAAAATTAAATAATAACCTGCCAATTAAAAAGGTTCGGGTTTGGGGGGGTCCCTTGGGAAAAAAAGTACCAAAATAAAAAAAATTTCCTTTATCCTCAATAGAGTTTCTGTCGAGGAGCCACAAAAAAAATGAACATTAAAGGCTAATTTTATTCTCTTAGGGGGGGGCCCAAAAACCATTTTGATGGGAAAAAGGTTTTAAAAATAGCAAAAAAAATAAAAAAATTTTTATAAACACCCAAAGGCGCCCAATGTGGAGGTACATACCTTATTTTTAATTTAAAAAAAATTTAGAAAAGGAAAAACCCCCTTTTTGGATAACAAGATGAAAAAGGGAGGCAAAAAATAAAAAAAAGAAAGCGTTCAGCTACAAAACGGGAGGGCAATGAAGGGGCCACAAAAAAGCTTTAAAAAAAAAATTAAAATTGTAAAATAATGATAAAAGCAGAAAAGCTGGGAGACAAAAAGGGAAAATTTTGCCAAAAAAGTAAACTAAACCCAAAAATTTTTTTTTTTAACATAAAAATAGTAAAAAAGTAAAACAGAAAATTTGACCCTTTGAAAAGAAATTTGGAAAGGAGTTACTGTGGTTTGGATGAAAAAAAAGAAAACCCATTAAACCCCTTTTTTCTCAACTGCATTTACTGAGGGGGATGAGCTTCCTGCGGGATGAGCAGGGGGATAAATAAATTCCAACTTAAATGTTTCTTCTCTAATCCAAGAAAAAGTGCAGCCCCTTCTTAAGAAGATAAAAATAGAAAAAAAACCCCGGGGCCCCGAGGGGTAATACAACCCCCGGTCCTAAGAAAGTTAAATGATTTCTAGAAAAGGCCCCTTATTTTTAAAATTTTTAGACTTGTAAATAATTTGGGTTTTGTCCCAAAGGGTTTTGGCCCGATGCAAAATGTGGTGGCCCAAAAATTAAAAAAAGGGTAAAAAAAAGTGTTTCCGGGAAAACCTATGGGGCCGTAAGTTTTAACCCTCTGTTTGGGAAAAATTTTTTTAAAACTTTTTTTTTTTTTCAAACAAAAATTTTTTTATTACATTTTTTGTACATCCCCCGGCCACTTTAAAATTGGGTTCACCAGGGCGGGAAAAATTTTTTGGCCCCCCTTTTTGCCTTCAAAACTGCCTCAATTCTTCGGGGCATAAATTCAACAAGGGGGTGCAACGATGCTAAAATTGGTACCAAGGGGCCCAAAGAGTCCCAAAAAAAATTTTTTCCCACCCATGACCCACCACCACCCCGCCCTAAACCTTTGTTTAACAAAGGGGGGGAGGGACCCTTTGTTTTCAGGGTGTTAAAGGGGCCAAAAAATTCTGACCCTACCTTCCGAATGTCGCAGCAAAATTCGAGACTCATCAACCACCCAATGTTTTTCCAATTTCTACTGTCCTTTTTTCGATGAGCTTGGGAAAAATTGAGCCTAATTTTTCCCTGTTCTTAGCTAAAAGAAGTGGCCCCCGGTTGGGTCTTCTGCTGCGTAGCCCTTCTCCCTCAAATTTTCGCCTTTCGGGTGCTTCAAAAGATCCCTCTTTTTGCCTCCCTTTGGGTTGAAACGGGTGGCTATTTGTTCACTGTTCCCTTTTCCCTTTCAGGCGAACCGGTCTGCCCTTTTCCCTCCTTTTAAACCTCTGGCATCAAAAAGGGTTTTTTCCGCCCACGGGACCCCCTTTCCACGGATGTTTTTTCTTTTTGGGGACAATTATCTGAAAAACCCAGAGATGGTTGGGGCGTGAAAATCCCAGGAGAATCAGAATTTTCGAAATAACTCGGGAACCCAGCCCTTTGGAAAAACCAACCATTGCCACGTTAAAGCCCCCAAAATAACCTTTTTCCCCATCTGATGTTTGGGTTTAAAACTGCAGGAGTTTGCCCTTGGGGCCATTTTAACATGCCTAAATGCACTGAGTTGCCGCCAGTGAAGGCTAAAATTAAAAATTTAAAGTGTTAAGGGACATTGGGGTTCGGGTGTAATAATAAAGGGGCCGTTGGGTGTATGTAAACGAAAAACTGTGGAAAAACAGATTACTTCACAACGAAAAGCACAAAACAGAAATAGTAAAAGACATGGGGGCAAAAGAAAGACGAAAGGAGCCCCGGGGTTCCTTACAAAAACATAGAAATTAATTTCATTGGTAAACGAGTAAAACCCAGAATTTTTCAAAAGGAAACTTGGAAAAAACCCTCTTGAACAAGAAAACAAATTTAAAAAAAAGGGAAAACACGAAAAAAGGAAAAAAAAGGGGGGAAAGGGGGGGGTTTTGGGACAAACATTTTTATAGTTATCCTAATTTTTAAAAAACCTCTTAGGGGGGTTCATGTCTAGTAGGAAACCCCGGAAACCATGTTTTTTTCAAAAGGGCCAGCCTTTTCATAAAGGGGGGGCTTTTTAATCCTCCATAACCTATTCCCCCATTTTAAGTATTAAATCCGCTCTATAGGAGGGGGGGTCGCCCCAAACTCGCCAAAAACAGACCCCTAGCTGCTGAAAGGGAACATGAACTTAAACCTACCCAATCCTGGGGAATTTCCGGGACGGGATTTCCCTAACAAGTTTCCCAAAAGGGGCCCCAACGGGTTTCCCCACCCCCAAGGCCCCCCCCCAAAATTTCCCAACGATTTTCCCCAAAAAAGTTTAAAACCCCCGGGGCAATCCCAAAAAATTTTTCCGGAAAGGGGGCCCCCATAGAAGAATGGAAATCTCCAAAAAACTAGGAGGGGGTTTTGTGGGAACCATTTTAATCCCAACTTAATTGGTTGTGTGATACCAGAAGAGAAAAATCTTTTTAAGGGTTTTCCCCCTTTGGGGGCCAAAAGACAAGGGGTTTCGAAGGTTTTTAAGGGCCCCCGCGGGGTTTCCAAAGGGGGCGGGGCCATTTTTGGGTTTAAAAAAAGGGGGGGTTTACCCCAAAAAAAACCTTTCAAAAAAACCCAATTCCTCCAAAAATTTAAAACTTAAGAAAATTTCAAAGGGGGGGCCTCCCGGCGGGGTGGGGGGGGGGGGGGAATTTTACCCGGGGGTTAGGGGGGAAAATAAATTGAGAAATAAATTCCCCTTTTCGGCCCGGGGGTTACCCCCCCCTTTTAAGGGGGGGGGGGAGGGGAATTTTTCAAAAGGGGGGGTGGGGGAGGGATAAAGGGGGGAGGGGTTTTTTGGGGGTTTTTTTTTTCCGTTTTAAAGGGGAAAGGAAAAAGGAGAGGGGAAATCTGAGATATAAAAACCTCGAATTTTGGGCGGGGGGGTCTTTAAACTCTTTTCTGCAGTCCCTAAAAGGGCGTAAACCTTCCTAATCAGGGCCCCGAGCTAATCCAAAAACGGAATAAACCCCGCCCCGGGCCATGGGCGGAGAAAATACCCGAGGGAGCTTTTTGGGCAAAAGGGGGGGGTCCAAAAAAAAGAGGTAAAGGGGTTTAAAGGCCGGGGGAGGCTAAATGAAATTACCCTTTGGGTTTGACCATATCTGAAAGGGTTTGGGGCCTAATTGGGCCAATAACCCCAATCCCCCCGGGAAATTTGGAACGGAGGCCATGGGGAAGGCATTAGGGGGGGGGAGCCATCCCCTTCCTCCCCCTTCCGTTTTAAGGTTTTGAAAGAGAATCCCTAAACTGGGTATTCCTGAAAATAAAGGGATACATTTCCCCCCCGGGGGTTTTGGGAGACGTTTCCGGGAAAAACCAAATTTCCAAACAGCCTTTCTAAGGGGGAAGTTGGGTTGGGGTTTGGAGCCCATTTGGATTCATTTTCTGTTTTTAATTTTCCCCCTAAAGCATTTGATACTGTGCCACATAAAAGGTTGGTAAGTAAAATGGGGAATGCTTGGATGGGGGGGAAAATGTGGGGCAAGTGGGTAAGCAACGGCTCAGTGATAGAACAAAAGGGTTGGTAATTAACGGTAATACTCAGATTGGACCCCGTTACTAGTGGGGTACCACAGGGTTCAGAATTGGGCCCTACCCTCTTTAATATTTTCATTAATGATCTTACACATGGATTGCACAGTAGAATATCGATCTTTACAGATGATACTAAGCTCTGTAAAATAATCAACACAATAGAGGATAATGTGTTATTACATAGGGATCTGGATAAGTTGGAGGCCTGGGCAGAGAAATGGCAGATGAGGTTTAACATAGTTAAATGCAAGGTTATGCACATAGGAAGGAAAAATCCATTACATGATAACATGTTAAATGGAAAAATGCTTGGTAAAAGTGACATGGAGAAGGACTTGGGAATCCTGGTGGACAGTAAACTTAATTGTAGCAGCCAGTGTAGGGCAGCAGCTGCTAAGGCAAATAGGATTATGGGGTGTATTAAAAGGGGCATAGATGCACATTATGAGAAAATTATTCTCCCATTATAAAAGTCACTGGCTAGACCACACATAGAATAAACTAACCACCTCTACATCGATTCTCAAATTCGAGAAATGCCTATTTGAACAGTTTGGGATGCCGTTCCTCAGCTACATAGTCTGCAGATGAATCCCACTAAATGATCTGCTGTTCTTCATTGATCACGACTTGCTGAACTTTAGGCTATTCAAAGCTTCCTGGGGTTTTCGAATTACTACTGTTCAATTCATTTGCCATTTATCCACCATGGTGGCGCCTATTGTGGCTTTAACCAAGAAAAACTGTGACCCTAAACTCTGGCTGCCTGAAGCAGTAGAAGCTTTTGCCCATCTTAAGGTTGCATTTGCCATAGCACCTGCTCTGACTTGACTGGCTTCTGAAAAACCCTTTTACCTAGAGGTGGGTGTCTCATTCATGGGAGCTGGAGCAGTACTCTCAAAGAAGACTCCTAAAGGCAAGACTATCACCTTTTTTTTTCTCAAAAACCTTCTCTCCTGTGGAAAGGAACTATACCATTGGGGATTGAGAATTGCTGGCTATTAAATTGGCTCTAGAAGGTTGGTGCCATCTTCTGGAAGGAGTTCGTCATCCAGTGAATATCTTCACTGACCATAAGAATTTCCTTTATTTCCAGACTACGTAACGGTTAAATCCACGGCAGGCTAGATGGTCCCTTTTTTTTTCTCTCAGTTTTGATTTCCTATTGCACTTCAGGCCTGTGGAGAAGAATCAAACCACAAATATTGATCCCAGATAATTAATAATTGTATTAAACAATCACTAAAAACGTACGTATAAAATCATAAAAGGCAAATGTAAACACATGATGAAGTAACAGCACTCAAAAAGGAAAAATTATAAAAAATTAAATAAACAAGAAATTCATTTATATACACATGTATATGAAAAAATTTAAAAAAGTGCAAAGTGCCTATATATTATGTAGTTAAGTATTTAAATTCATGTATCAAAAAACTCCAAAGTGCATATGGATGTGCTTATAAATCTATAAAAAGATCCTCAAAGTTTGTGCATGCAAAAAAATTTAATTGACAGTGCACATAAAAAAATCTTCAAAATATTAGAAAAAGTTCATATGTATAAAAGTGGTTATATAATCGAAAGCAATAGTGCACTCAAGAAAGGATAAATAGAAATCACAGTAAATATCAACTGATATTGAAAAAATATACCCAAGTGAGTGCTGACAAGTACACCTTCCCAACGCACGTTTCACGTCTAAGATTCCTCAGGGCCTTAAACAGAGGTATAAATGGAGGAGAAATGAAACACACCTGAGAGTGGATGCACCAGCATGGCACTTCGCCATGCTTTCCCGGTCGGGATTCTCGGAGCCAGAGAGGCGTCACACAAGCGCGACTCCCATCATGCCCCAGATGCGTCATAGGGGCCGAAGCGTCTCCATGGAGCCGACATCCCCCGAAGCATAGCAAAGCGTCGCCGCACCACATAAAGACTAAAATATAGGACCGGCCAAGGTATAAGTATATTGCAGAACAAGAGGAGTATGTAAGAAAAATACAATGCACTAAAATGTCAAATACAATACAGTAATATGTCAAAATAACATCAGGATGCAAAGTATATATATATATACAGTGAATCTCTATGGGAAAATCAACGTGAGTTTAAGATGACACATATATATATATATATATATGCCAAAATACTAAAGTGAAAAAACAAACAAAATATATTTAAAAATATATTAAGTGATTAAGTGTGTTGGTGTGTTTTCCTTCATTGGCTGCTGTTTCTTCATTTGCTATCTCCAGATTCTGACTTTGTGCTTTGAACTTTTGACTATTCTTTGCCTGTTGTCTGCCCCGACTTTTCTGCATGTGCGATGAAATAGCCACATATGACCCTTTAAAGAACCTTGAAACATAACTGAGAATTTTAAGCTGAGCCTGTTACTCTTCCATAAGAAAGAATCTCTCATACTGTATGGAGACAGCTAGGCTGTGTGTCTCTCATCAGTTTAAAGCATGGAGAGCACCATAATGGCACAGGGAGACCTAAAAGCTATGCAATGCCCCCTATCGAAATCAAATATGCCATTACACTTTTTGTAGACTTTTCGAGACTTTATATTTTGGAAGAATCATAGATTTGGCTAAAAATTCCTGTTTCAAGAATCATTAATTGGTTGGATATGGCTGTAAGGAAGGCTATTTCCATTAGGTTGCCTCAGAGACATAGCTTTCTTCCATAAAGTTTATTAACATATAAACTTATAAGTGGCAAGGAGTTTG